>CM052199.1:3543424-3557857 GCA_028455805.1 Lasioglossum figueresi | reverse complement strand
CTGCTATACACGTGACTGATTTCTTAATAATGCAAAGACGGGGTTTCTTAGTAGTCAGAATCGCTAGATGAAAGATCAATCTAGGGGGCTATTTGCCTCGAAAGTCCTACTTTTGCGTTTACGACGCGTAATTCTCAATATTCGGCAGCATATCGACTGCCCCGATAGGCGGCAGCACCGTCACCTGTCCATTGCTTCTCGCGGCTCCGCGATATGCTGCCGAGTAATGAGAATTACGCCTCGTAAACGTAAAAGTAGGACTTTTGAGGCAAATATCCCCCTAGATTGATCTTTCATCTAGCGATTTTGACTACCAGGAAACCCCGTCTTCGCATTATTAAGAAATAAGGAGTCGAATCCCGAACTCTTGCAATCCTCGCATACGTATACGCGGTCTAGCGGTGTGTGAGTGCACTGTGGTGACTGTGTGCTGTCTCGCGCGGGTGTCGTCTGTCTAGGAGACGCAGTCCTTAAGCTAATGGCGGCGCATCAACTTTACACACTTACATGTTCTAGTGTTTTGAAAACTTCTCGGGGTCACCTACAAGAAAATTTCAATTGCGACCTCTGCAGAGCTGTCCGATGTCACTGCAAGGTCAAATAAGTAAAATGATCATTAGACAGCGGATCTTTATGTGTAATAAACATTGTCTGCCTCGATCGCAACAAACCGGAGCGAAATAGAAATCTGAAATTGAAAATAATATAACAGTATTTCTGAATTCTTCTAATCTTTTTACCTCTTTAAACTTCGCCTACTCATTTTTCATATAAATCCATAAAATCTGAAAAAAAATTTTCTCTTTTTCGAAGAAAGCATCCGTCGATTCCGAAAAAACGATAAAATCGGAAACGTCCGATTTATTAATGTGAAACGTTATTCGCATAATTATCCTCGGGATGTTTTTCACGTTGCATTATTTTCCCCGATGATGTGCAAAGAGAGAGAGAGAGAGATAGAGAGAGAGAGCTCGTTGATGAAATGAAATTAAAAATTATACGGGCCCGGTTGGCTCCGCGCAGTGCGTGAAATGTATCAAAATTGTTTGCAGTTTTTATCATGTTTGTCGTGCCGCGAATTATATCGTATTTCCATAAAACGATTACACTCCATTAAAATGAAATTCGCTGCGCGACGCTAATCGATCTCTCGCGCGCGCACACGCACTTCCACGCACACGCGCCCGGGTCTCGGTACAAACTTTTTGTTATTATTACCGGGACGGGGTACGGGGAATAATATTTCTATTTTTAATCGTTGCCAACACTAAAGCAATCTCGCTATTTATCGTCCGAGGATCGGCCGCGCGGCGATTGTTTAAAAATAAATAAACGGGGAATTATTAATAATGATTTCACCGTGTTTGTTTGAATTTTAATATCCGCCGGAACCGACGATACCAGGAATTATAACATCGAAATCGGAATTACACTCCCTCGACAGTATGATGGCTGTCTTTAACATTTGCAAAAGAAATACTAAAAATTGACTTTTACTAACTAATTTATTTAACCTGGTGATAAAAATTTTGTTTAATTTTCTCTCAACGGATTTTCATTCTGAATGGATTGCTTTTGCGTCGTAGTAGTTCTGATACACCCTCTGTATCAGAAATTCGAGGTACTAAATATAGCGGCTATCATTTGTCTAGGAGTGTGCATAGTGCATACACAACATCGGCGCAGATATCAGGGAGAGTCTAGCTCGTCGGAAAAAGTCGGGATGAGTATGTCGCACTTAAGTGTCGGCGTTAAGGCGATAACACTTATCTGGTATTATTCAATCGACGATTTGCCCACGATAATCCCGATAATTCGCGCTACTCGAACGGGCAGACGTTTTCTGCGTAGAATTTCGCCCTGGGTTCGAGGATCCAACGCTAGCTCCACACTCGAAAAAAGTAGATAATATTTTATGATATTGTATGATATTGTATGATATTGTATGATATTTGATGATATTTTATAATATTGTATATTATTCCATGATATTGTACGATATTGTATCACATTTTATGATGTTGCATGTATCATTGTATGATATTATAATGAAATTCCATTACATGTATTGTATGATATTACAATGATATTCCATATACATATATTGTATGGATATTGCGTTACATATATTGTGTGGTATTGCAATGATAATGTATTATATTGTATGATATTCTAATGATATTGCATTATATTGTATGATATTCTAATGATATTGTGTTACATTGTATGATATTGTATGGATATTGCATTACATATATTGTGTGGTATTGCAATGATAATGTATTATATTGTATGATATTGTAATGATATTGCGTTATATTGTATGATATTGTAATGATATTGAATTTTATTGTATTATACATATTGTATGGTATTGCAATGATATTGTATTATATAGTATGATATTGCAATAATATTCCATATACATATATTGTATGATATTGTAATGATATTCCATTTGTATGTATTCTATGATATTGTAATGATGTATACTGCATAATATCATATGGTATTGCAATGATATTGCATTATATTGTATGGTATTGCAATGATATTGCATTATATTGTATGGTGTTGCAATGATATTGCATTATATTGTATGATATTGTAATGATATTGCATTATATTGCATGGTATTGCATTGATATTTCATTATATTATATGATACTGTAATGATATTGCATTATATTATATGATATTGTAATGATATTGCATTATATTGTATGATATTCTAATGATGTTGTGTTATATTGTATGATATTGTATGGATATTGCATTACATATAATGTATGATATTGTATGGATATTGCGTTACATATATTGTGTGGTATTGCAATGATAATGTATTATATTGTATGATATTCTAATAATATTGCGTTATATTGTATGATATTGTAATGATATTGAATTATATTGTATTATACATATTGTATGGTATTGCAATGATATTGTATTATATAGTATGATATTGGAATGATATTCCATTATATTGTATGATATTATAATGATATTGCATGATATTGTATTATACATATTATTTGAACTGTATCACATTTTATGATATTGTATATTGTATCATATTGTATAATATTATAATGATATTTTATGATACCGTAGGATACTGAACGATGTTTTATGATATTGTATTACATGAATTTCAACAGCACGCAGCTCGAGTGTCCATTCGGTCTACACAATTATGTCAATTGGTCATATGCATGAAGACAAGTCAATTTTGTCAGTGACTTGAATTAAAGTACCCGGTCTGACAAGAATGAAGTATTTACTAGAAACAGTGTTTACTCCATTTTACAATCCAGCACTCGTAGAAAATCATATCATATAAACTTGCGGTTCAACCAAATGATTTCTTTTAATTATCAGAATTACTCGGTAGTATATGGATATTTGTATAATAAAACAGTTGGTTAGTTTCGAGTGGAATAGGAAATAGTGAGTAGACGTTTTTGTAATACTTATTGTGACCGTTCATTTACTATGTACCATAAGCGAGTCGGTTGCGGTTAGATTCTGTTTGCCGTAGCAATTTTTCCGCAGAATAGGGTACGCTGGTATTTACCGGAATAATTAAAGGCCGAGCACACTCGAAAAGTTACAGAACGGATACAGTGGTGTTATCGATATTTCCGTTGGCCATGCTACGGTAATTGTGGTCACGTGATATGCTAGTTTTATCCCTTTGATATCGATAGCCTGTTTCGTGGGTCGCAGGGAATGCGTGGCTGCATTGCGTCGCCTGTATGCAGATATTTGCACGGGGCGTACATGTGCACGCGGTGTTAGTCAGGCTAATTTGCAGCTTCGTTAATTTATGGTTGCGCAAGCGTGAATTTCGCGTCGCCAGCAAAGGCGAGGAGTCAAGGTTCGTGGGGAATCAGTGACAAGATGTCTGACCAGAGAAGCATAACCGCGATCATGTGAGCGGTAACCTAACTTTTCGAAATTAAAATTTTTAACTGTCAAATTAAACCCTTCCATATTTATTATCAATTGTCGTATTTCTAATTTGGCCATTTTTTCACTTGCATCGATTTCTTAGCTGCGTATAACAAACACCACCTAGTCATATCGGAAAAATAGGTTAGAAAATAATAATAACAATAATAATAATAATAATAGAACATTTCTCATATAGAACCTAACCCAGAAATATCTCATCTAATAGAACATAACGTAGAAATATTTCATCTACCAGAACATAACCTAGATATATCTAATAAATCTTCAACAAGTGTATCGATAAATCCGAAAATAATAATAATAGAAAATTTCTCATATAGAACACAACCTAGAAGTATTTCTCATCTGATACATTGTACGACATAACCCAGAAATATCTCATCTAACAGAACATTACCTAGAAATATTTCTCATCTAATAGAACATAACCTAGAAATATTTCTCATCTAACAGAACATAACCTAGAAATGTTTCATCTACCAGAACATGACCTAGAAATATCTAATAAATCTTCAACAAGACTATCGATAAATCCGAAAATAATAATAATAGAACATTTCTCATATAGAACACAACCTAGAAATATTTTTCATCTTATACATTGTACGACATAACCTAGAAATATCTCATCTAACAGAACATTACCTAGAAATATTTCTCATCTAATAGGACATAACTTACAAATGTCTCGTCTACTAGAACATGAGCTAGAAATATCTAATAAATCTTCAACAAGTGTATCGATAAATCCGAAAATAATAAGAATAGAACATTACTCGTACAGAACGTAATCTGGAAGTATTTCTCATTTTATACAATGTACAACATAACCTAGAAATATCTCATCTAGCAGAACATTACCTAGAAATATGTACTTATCTAATACGACATAACCAATAAATATTCCTCATCTAATATGTATAACATAACCTAGAAATATCAGAAATATGTTCAATGAATGTATCGATAAATCTGAAAACAATAATAGAACATAACCTATAAGTATCTATCCGTGTTACACCCGAAAAATCTTCAACTGCGAACGAATTTAACCCTGAGGCGCAATTAATAATGTCTGTACTATTATTTAAAATATTGTTTACATTTAAATAATGTAATTACTCAATTAACTGTAATTACTGTAATTACTCTAATTACTCAACATTTAAGTATTGTATGAGGTATTACATCAATTTCATATCCACCAAATTTAAAAAATCATACAGACTGGAAATATTCTAGATCGAAAGAAATGTTTAATTCTGCGGTTAAAATAGCTTCGAGTGCAAAGGGTTAAAACGAAAGAATAGAACTTCATCTAGAAGTGAATCTGGGGATCTGGGAGTATACCCGTGATCGGCGATCCAGGAGTGTAGGTGGATGGTCGGGTGCCCTCGGTACAATAGTTAAACAAGCCTCACCGCCGAAAAGACGGGAGCGGCGGCGTAACGAGTCTTAGTTAACGGGTGGACAATCGAGGTGCAATCTCCCGCGGATTATTCGGCATGATACACAGCCAGATATACATTGAGAGGTACTACAAACCTGTGTATCTCGCCAATATTTGACTAAATCATGAACAATGTTTGATTGTACACAGGGCTGTGAGAGAGCGCGCGCGCGCGTTGACGTTCGTATACGAGCGCTAGTTCTCTCGCGCACACTCGCTCGCGCGAGGATACTCTTGCGCCTGCCTGTGTGTATATGTGTATGTGTGTGTGTGCGTGGGTGGAGGAGCGTGCACGAGAGCTCCGCGTTCGATATAGGCTCTCTCCTCCATTTCAGCGGTGAAGAGGGAAAGAACCGGTGCTTCGGGTAGGGACGGCGAGGGGAAGAGTGGGGCAGAGATATATAACGAGTCGGTGGAGGGGAGAAGCCGAAGAACCTAGGCAGAAGAGAGAGGAGGGATGACTCGGTGGGAGGAGGATGGAGCTGTCGCACGTTCGCAAGAAAGGGAGAGATAAGACGGGAAAGGGAATGAGGTGGAAAAATAGACGCGAGAAAGTAGCGATGGGAGCAATGATTCGCTGTTGGGTATATCCACTCTTCAACGGGGGTACGCCGGGGCCACTACACATCCCTGTCACGAAACGGTTCTATCTTTTTTTTATTTCATGAGCTGTAACAAACATTTATTTCGCGCCTTAGGGGTAGATTGTGACTAATTGTTCATCGTTTTGCATCGACGCTGTACCCGCGAGAAATAGACTCCAGCAACAAACGATTTATGCAAAATATTGGGTTGGCAAGAAAGTAATTTCGGTATTTTCAGGGGAAACAGAAAATTTCTTTAAGCAATGAATTTTAATCGATAAAATATTTTCCATTTTGTTTGATGGTCTTTTTCCATCTTTCTGGTAGCTTGATAAACTTGTTTGTTATTTTCTAAAAGCTGCGACAGATACATATTGAATAACAAAATTGGGTTGATTTCACTTCAAAATACTGCTTTTACTTTCTTGTTAACCCTATACGATATAACAAAACAGTATTTCTTAACTCTTCCAATGGTTTACTGTTACGCAATTACGCCCACTAATTTCTGTCATAACGCTAGAGATAGACTGTAGCAACAAACGATTTATGCAAAATATTGGATTGGCAAGAAAGTAATTTCGGTATTTTCAGGTGAAATAGAAAATTTCTTTACGCAATGAATTTTAATCGATAAAATATTTTCCATTTTGTTTGATGGTCTTTTTCCATCTTTTTGGTAGCTTGATAAACTTGTTTGTTATTTTCAAAAAGCTGCGACAGATACATATTGAATAACAAAATTGGGCTTCATTTCACTTCAAAATACCGAATTTACTTCCTTGTCAACCCAATACGATATAACAAAACAGTATTTCTTAACTCTTCCAATGTTTTACTGTTACGCAATTACGCCCACTAATTTCTGTCATAAAGTTTGTTGAAAAATTGACGGGGAAAGCAAATATGTTTTTTTCAAGATTTTATGTTTAGACATTTAAAATAATTACAGTAGAGTAAATGTTATGGAGGAATATTTTAAAGTTTGATTATTTGTATAGATAAACCATTTAAGGTTGTACATTTTTTTAAGAGCTGTAACAAACATTTATTTTGCGCCTGTAGGGGTAGATTGTGACTAATTTTTCATCATTTTGCATAGACTGCAGCAACAAACGATTTATACAATATAGATATAACAAAACAGTATTTTTTAACTATTCCAATGTTTTTGCCGTTACTCAATTACGCCCACTCGTGTTTGTCATAAAGTTTGTTGAAAAATTGACGGGGAAAGTAAATATGTTTTCTTCAAGATTTTATGTTTACACACTGCAATTAATTCCAGTAGAGTAAATGTTATGGAGGAATATTTTAAAGTATGATTATTTCTATAGATAAATAATTTAAGGTTGTACATTATTTTAAGAGCTATAACAAACATTTATTTTGCGTCTGTAGGGGTAGATTGTGACTAATTGTTCATCATTTTGCATAGACTCCAGCAACAAACGATTTATGCAATATAGATATAACAAAACAGTATTTTTTAACTATTCCAATGTTTTTACTGTTACGCAATTACGCCCACTAATTTCTGTCATAAAGTTTGTTGAAAAATTGACGGGGAAAGCAAATATGTTTTTTTCAAGATTTTATGTTTAGACATTTAAAATAATTACAGTAGAGTAAATGTTATGGAGGAATATTTTAAAGTATGATTATTTCTATAGATAAATAATTTAAGGTTGTACATTATTTTAAGAGCTATAACAAACATTTATTTTGCGCCTGTAAGGGTAGATTGTAACTAATTGTTCATCATTTTACATAGACTCCAGCAACAAACGATTTATGCAATATTAATATAACAATACAGTATTTTTTAACTATTCCAATGTTTTTACTGTTACTCAATTACGCCCACTCATGTTTGTCATAAAGTTTGTTGAAAAATTGACGGGTAAAGTAAATATGTTTTCTTCAAGATTTTATGTTTACACACTGCAAATAATTCCAGTAGAGTAAATGTTATGGAGGAATATTTTAAAGTATGTTTATTTATATATGGATTTACATATAGATTTACATATAGATAAATAACTTAAGGTTGTACATAGAGCATTCAAGTGAAAATGGCGTCGGGGGTCACATGATCGTTCGATCAACCTCTGTAATAACAATTTCGAATTATCGAAGAAACAAAAACGACGAAACCGGTCACTCGACCGGGGCGGTGTTTAACTTTCGCCGACCAAGTCTCTCGCCACCCCTATTCTGCATCTCAAAAAAAAACATTCTTTCCCCCTCCCCCAAAACAAAGAAAAAGAATCGCAACCCTACAAAGAAATATACCGAATGATTTGGTCGCGTCGGGCAAACAGTTTGTCGCCTACGAGCTGTCTCATGATCGACCGTAGAATGCGTTAAACACACAGGCAAACAAATAAACAATATTCCGGGGGATTGGGATGCACCGGAGAAAGAATTGTTCCCATCGCTACAAGAAAGTAAGAGACAGAGAAGGGGAGGGGGAGAGAGAGAGAAAAGGGAACGGTGAAAGAAGTAAGCGAAGGCAAGGGTGAAAGAGAAAAAGAGTCTCGACGTTCTGGAGAACGTTGAAAGTTCGAGTCGAACGTCGAGTGGTGGGGGATGAGGCGGAGTGCGGGACGAAGAAGGGACGGCGAAGGAGGAAGGGAGGAGAGGGGAGACGTATAAAGAAGTGGAAAAAACGAGAAAGGGGATCGCGAGCGAGGGAACGGCTTGGTTGGAGAGGGAGCGACGACCGAGGGGAGGGGAGACCGTTGGGAGTGGGAGTGGGAGGTGGAGTGGTGGTTGGAGGGCTGTCGCGAGGAGTCGAAGAGTGGGGGGACCGATATCGACGGACAGGAGAGCCCCTGTACGAACAGTCTCTCTCCTCTCTCTTGTAGTCTCTCCCGGCGCGGCGTCGCGCTGCTCGAGAACGAAGACACGAAGGGGTAGGAACCCCCTCGGATGGAATTTAACGCTTCATCGGCTGGTTTTATCGTCGCCGGCCTCGGGACAGAATGAACCCAGTCGTTAATTCGGCTGATGTTGCTTTTGCTCGGGCGATCCTCGCGGAAGTAGCCGCTGCTCCCATGTTGATTGTGAATTATCTACGTCGCGTTCGTGGAAACGGAAATTGTAAATGAAAAATTGCGCGATGCCACGCGTCTTCATACTTCGAGAAATTGTAATAACACAGTCCACAATCTGCAAATATTTTTCAGGTCTTGCTTGTTACACACTTTTACACCTGTTCGCATAAAGCCCTGTTTCTATGTACACTCGCCGAAATTTCTATAAAGTCACTGTGTTTTGTAATGAATTCTTATTATTATACCATACCAATGAAAGATTTGTATTTGGTAGCATTTCGGGATTACATAAAGAAAGCGTGCACACCGATTTCGAAACACAAGTACAACATTTATCGATGAAAGAAAACAAAAAGATAATTTTACGCGGAACAAACTGCGAAATTTCTATGTCACTTTCGTTTTACACGGATAAAGTTGAAATCAACGATTATTTTTTCATTATTTCTATTTTAATATCTGGTGTAACCTCCATTCTTTTTAATTACATTAAAAATACGATTGGGCATCGACGGAATTAACTTTTGTAGCGTTTCTGTTTTAACAGACGCCTTCGCTTCATTCGCCGCATCCTTTAGTTCGTTAATGGAATTGTACTGTTCGCAGTTTTTATAGACTTGTCGCGCAATGATACCCCAAACATTTTCAATAGGGTTTATATCAGGGGAACAAGCAGGCCATGGCAAAACATTGATGCTTCTTTCAAGAAGCCACTGTTTTGTGTGCTTCGACGCGTGTACCGCAGCATTATCGTGCCGACAAATAAAATTGTCATCTTCAATATTTTCTGTAAAGGGTATTAGAACCATGTTCAACAAATCTGTATAATTTTCCGAATTCACTTTGTGATTTATGTAACACGTCGGAGTTTTTTGTCAGTTTTGAACGCAGCCCATATCATTAGGGAACCAAATTACGACTCATCGTCACACTTTCTCATTTCTCAGATCATCCCAATAATATTTACAGCCATCAGGCCCATTCAAATGAAATTTTTTCTCATCTAAAACAATGACAGACTCCCACTCCTTCGTCCAGAACATATGTGCCCGTGCGAAATCGAGACGAGCCTGTTTATGTACTTCTTTTAGGTTTACGTTGCATTTTTGTCCACGCAAATCGCCCAGCAGAATTCAAAAGTTGTTGCACTCGTCTTGTTGTTACTGGAAGCTCCGATTCAGCTCGAAGTTTTGCTGCATTTTTCCTTTCCTTAGCCGCAGACCTCGTTAATAATAAATGTTGTCTCTTTGACAGTTTCTTGTTACCACCTTTAAAATGATTTTGTCGCGTAATTTTCACGTAAATTGATGTAATCGTTAATCACGGTATACGAACGATTAATTTTCTTAGCAATTGCACGATTAGAGCAGCTCATATTTTCATAAGCATCGATGGATGCTTTTTTTCAATTGTTAGCACTTTTCCTCTCGGCATTCTAATACACGTGAATCCAATTATAAGAAACAAGGATTTCTGTGAGTTCTAAAACTAATACTTTTAGAATGTTTCAAACTTTCCATAGTTCTCTGCTCGGAATCCAGAGAAACGCTAAGTGACTTTATAGAAACTTCGCACTTGTGTTCTGCATCGCGCAGAAAAAAATCAAAACAAACGTGAATAGTGAACATAGCGGTTAGAGTGCGTAGTCGCTTTATCCGAGTGTCAGCATGGCACGAGACCAGATACGATAAATCAACAAGAATGGTGATATTTTTCAAATATCTATGAATATGAAGATGACTTTATAGAAATTTCGGCCACTGTATGCACTGTATACTATACAGTAAAGTCGCGTTTACTGTCCGACAGCCTGTGTTCTGCACGGACAGTGATCGCGTACCGATATTATATTTTTATTACTGTGTCTACCGCGCCGATCGCGCCGAAAGTTTAAAAGAAAGCCGAACGTAGAGAAGGACAGCACACAGTGGAGGGGGTAGGCACTGGACAGTGATCGCGTACACGATCGCGGACAGTAAACGCGACTTTACTGTACAACAATACTCGCCCTTTTGCAAATCCAGTTTTGTCGACTCAAGGTATCAAATAAAATTGAAGAACAGAGATTTTTATGCACAATCGAAATTGCCTGCATTCATTGCCAGAACGTAGGAGCGACGTAGGCGTTTGTTTGTTTTCTTAATCGTTTTAATCGGCAGTATTAAATTCTATAAATAAATGTGGTCTCTATTTTCATTTTCGTTTTTATCATAAATGCATAAAATCTGTAATCGAGTGGTGTGTCAAGGCTTGAACGAAATTAGTGCGGTGGCTGGCATGAATTTGTTAAAATCATCCCCTTTGAGGGGGTTGAACAGAAACACTAATTCACGCAGGGTACAAGTCAGAAATAGTACAGTATAATGAATACTGTTCAGATGACTTAACAACTTGATAAATAATATTTTGTGCAGAGTATTTTGTAGAAACAGGAATGAAATTGTAATTTTTATGCAAATATGAGCACATTAATAGAATCTAAGTAATAAAATTATGACGTATAATTTAAAATTAATTTTGATACTGCCTCACCCACCATGGTCACACGACCACGTAGGTGACAGTCGATTTAGGGGTCGATTTAAGACCAATAAAAGCTAGATAGGTGTAATAAGAACTTTTAATGCGTGACGTAAAAGGGGTAGATAAGATAGTAAAATCGCCACGGCCGTAAATTCGGCCGGCGATATCTGCTAAAGGAAAATCAATATACCTTCGGGAACACATTCGCCCGATTACTCTGATCCCGTCGATCGTTGCAGTCTAATTATTACGCACTATTTTTCTGTTTCTCTGTGAACCCAGCCCTAACACTTTTCTGTAAACGGAGCTTAATTTTTCGGCCCGTATACTGCGCCAATATTTCGTGTACAAAAAGATACCGTTCAAAAAATTGTTTAAAATTACGTGGCTACAAATTTACAGTCAATTCAGAAAGGATTTTTTAAAAAGACACCGCCACCGCTTTTGTAGATAATGTTTAGCGCATAAAAATTGATATAAACACAGAAAAATGCAGTATTATTTAGACAGATTTTTGGGTTATTCTGTAAATAATTTGATTTATGTATACATATGTACATGTTTCAACACAACTATCTCACTTCTGTTGTTTACTGCAATTCATTTTGATAAATATTTTGATTAATGAAACAATATTGTATCACTATCGATCCCATGACGTGTTACAAACCATACAACTCGGGACAGTTATCTCAATAACGGAACGGTTCAAATATATTTTTCCGATCTACATTTTTCATTGATAAACGAAACATCAAAACTGCTGCGACTCAATGTTAAATAATTACCCGAGATCTCGACATGCAGATTTTTCTTGTAGCTAATAACAACTTCCGCGCGCCCAATTCGTAGTCCGAAATCAAATATTTATTATTACAGTCTCTTGCATTTTCTGCAGAGAATGAACAGATTAGTTCGGTAACTATTAAAAATTTTAGAAAAGATCAGGCTGTACGATTTTCTTTGAAGGAGAAGCCTGTCAGTATGATTCTTGATAGCCATATCAGAAAACAATTTGAAAATGTTCATTTAAAAACAACCCCTAAAGAAATAATTCTACAAGAGGATTGATAAAAAAGTAACCCCTAAGAAAATAATTCTACTGTAGGTTTCATTTAAAAACATCCCCTAAAGAAATAATTCTACTGGAGGTTTCATTTAAAAACAACCCCTAAAGAAATAATTCTACAACAGTTTAATTTAAAAACAACCCCTAAAGAAATAATTCTACAACAGTTTCATTTAAAAACAACCCCTAAAGAAATAATTCTACAACAGTTTCATTTAAAAACAACCCCTAAAGAAATAATTCTACAATGGTTAACTGCGTTGCTATATATATATATATATATATATATATATATATATATATAGTTAACCTATTATAATTAAACTGCGGATTTAATGCATTTATGACAAAAATAGGTAGATCAACTCCAAATAGTGAAATATTGAAGCGAATAAAAATGCTATTGTATTATTTCCGACTGAATAAAATTTCGTGGACAATGCGTTACAATTGATTTGCGAATTTTACCCATTTATGAGAAAAATAGTTAGACCAACTCCGAATAGTGGAAATATTTAAACGATTTAAAAATGCTGTTGCATTGTTTCCAACACCATAAAATTGTTGAAAAAAGAGATAAATATGTGGCACCTGTGTCAGCGAATGAAGACAATTTTTATTTTGCATAAAAATAGTCTAATGATAATATGAAATTGGAGAAAAATTAAAATGCAATACCTTTTTGTTATTTTCGTATAAATAGTGACTTTCAACATTACGTGGCTCTGGTTTAAATGACAGTGTGTCAGCGAAGGCGCCAGCTGATTTGGTCGATCGCCACGCAACGTTGATCGGTCTCGATAATCCCTTATTACGTGTCGATCGAGTCGATTGTATCGCGGAATCGTTATCGGCCTTGTATTTCATCGAAACGTGCTCCTCGAGCCGAGGAAAAGAATGTTACGGCGGCAGTTCTCCGTCGGTCGCCAAGCGAATCACGTAATTAATGAGCTGCGTATTGCACACAGAGATTAGGCGACACAGGGATCGGCGAATAAAAAATGGCGAGTCAATGAGCACCGGCGGTGTGCCCGTGCGGATTCAACCGGATCGGAATACGCAAATATTATTACACGATTTTGTTCATTCCTACGCTTTACCTCGCACCGAAAATTCTGCTAGCATAGGTGTAACCAATTTGTTAACGAGCAGATCGTTTGTTTATTTAGACGTGGTCATCGAAGTGAGTATCGTGCACTCTATTTTTTCATTAGAAAATTATCTGTTCGTCTGCCAATCAATTAAACGTTTAACAAATTGGTAAAAGCAATTTTTTTAAATTAATACGGTGCGACAGAACTTGTTCGGAAATTGTTCGAAATTCTATGCCGAACTCAACAATTGTTCAGAATTAATATACGGTGTGAAAACTTATTCGAAATTAGTTTTTCTATTTTTTCTAATTAGTTATTAAATTAACCCTTTGCACAGGGAGCCATTTTACCATCAATCCAAAAACATTTCTTCTGATCTAGGATATAGTTATATTGTAAATTGTTTTTTCTATTCTCTGTGTCTACATTTACACTAGTTTATCCGTACAACAATTAAATTTGTAGTAATTTTTAAATAAAACCAAATTTAGTACAGTGGTTTGAATATTGACATTTTAATGGAACTGCTTTCTGAAGTCTATTTTTATATAAAAAATTTTACTTGCTAAATAGGATAGCAATTTTTAAATATTTTAATTACTTTAAATATTTTCTATTATTTTCCTCGGTCAACGTTCCAGCAACGTGAAATCAACAAAATATTTTCTCAACA
>CM052199.1:3525126-3535735 GCA_028455805.1 Lasioglossum figueresi | reverse complement strand
TGTTAGCTACAAGAAACAGGTGTTGTCAAAATTTATTTCCTCCCTTATTGATTTTAATGAATTAAATATCCGCAGTCTAATAATGTTACAATGTTAACAGACATTAATTCGTTCCAAGTTCCGCAAAATAGTTAATCGTCGATCGAAATGAAACAAAGCAAATTCGGGACGCGTTCAAAATGGTAGTGCGACACTAACAAGCTCGCATTGGACGCTGTTTATGATAAACAACGGGACACGCGCGCGCGTTAATAATTTTGCAGAGTGTCGGGCTGCGATGCCCTTTATTTAACGATGAATTAAATATCGTCGCTAGTTCCCGATTAATCGTTGCTAGTTCTCTATGAATTATCGATCGCGCGAGTGTTTATGGAACGGTGAATTCAGTCCCCCGATAATCGTAGTTTACACTTTAAAATCGGCCGCATAATGCCGGCAATCACGTCCCGATATAATTCGTGACGAAGAATAAAACATAATATTGATCGACGTTCTTATCTTGCGTTTGTTAATTAACGTTTTATCAGGCGGTGCAAATTAATTAATCGGGAGTTCGTTGATCGGATACAAACAATGAAAATTCTACTGTCGGAAATTATTTTTCGGCAAGTGAACATTTTAATAAACAATTAATCCTCAATTTTGCAGATAGAAGAATTGCGCTTAAAATAATGTTGCTAATCAATTGACGATTAATACTGCAAACTAACTACGAATCAAGAAGTATTCAGAATTTATGCAGAACTGTCCACGGAATATGGAAATTTATTTTCTTGTAAATTGTTTAGAATGAATAATATCCAATATTGATATAATATATGTACGTATTACAATAAATATAATATTATAAACAATAATATATTATTTACAGCGAATAATATTTATTTTCTTGTAAACCGTTTATAGTGTTAATAGTAATAATATAATATAATCCTTCAAGATTTTTTTAAATTGTAGCTACTAAATTGTTTCATCTTTTGGGAGTAGACAAAAAATTTTCATTCTTTTCTAACCAATATATCAAAAAGGATTAAAAACTTTTAATGATTGTTTTTAAAAAAAAATCGTACAGGAGGTTAGTAATGTTTAAAAAGTGTAAAAGTGAAAAAACCTTTAATTTTGGATTTCATTAGTTAATTTTTGCGACAAAACCGAACATTTTTCGGTCGTTCCAGGCCTGTTGCGTTAACCCGCAGTAATAATGAAAAAATTCCAGGATAATTCTGTGGACCATCCAGTACATCTTGTTCCTCGACCTGTAAAAAAGCGTCGACGTACGTGTGTGTGGGAGTTGGTCAACGGGGTCGAAGCAATTAAATTCGCCTGCCGATAAAAAATCGACCGGGTGATGTTCGCTCCATCTTTTTGCCGGGGCTAGGCTCGCTGAAATTATCATTATCGCACGTCCGCCGCAAAGTGCATTTTTAACTTTATTAATCCGGCCGACCCGCGGCTAATACGCTTCGCAAACACACCCGCGAAACACTTCTGCTGTTGGATTAAGAGCGGGTAATCTCGGAACCCGCGTACCACCTCTAAATTGCTGAACGATCCGCGGGATTCCTCGTTCCTTTAATTAAAAGCCGACCGGCAGCGAGCCGCTCGAAATTATTTTAAATTCGCCCGGCGAACAGTGAAAAATCACGTTTGTTGATCGCACGCCGTTTTCCGCGCGCACGCTGCTCCAATATCGCGGAGATATTCGCGGAAACGTAGTTTTTCTTTCCCCCTATTCCGTAACTGTGACAACTCTCGAAATTACGAGGGAGGGAATCATTCTTATTAACCCTTAGCACTCGAATGGTAACTCTGAGGCGCCAATAAAATTTGCTGTACTATTATTCAAAATATTGTTCACATTATTACATATGTTAGTATCTATATCATTTTCTAAACATTTAGGTATTGTATGAGGTGTTCTACCAATTTCATACACATAGAATTGAAAAAATCAGGGGGAATGAAAATATTCTAGGGGGAAAGAAATGTTTAATTTTCGAGTTAAAATATCTCCGAGTGCAAAGGGTTAATACTGAGTTTCATGCGAAATAAAAATTTAACGCGATCGTTAGAATCAAGGCGCAAGTAGAAAGAAACAGGCGTCCCTCTACGATTTCGATGAAATTTAAATATGTTATAGATTTCAACATTTTGAACAACTTTTTCCTTCTCACATATTGGGGGTCGCTTTTAGTTTACGAGATATTCGCAAAAAACTATTGCTAATACTGTATTGAATTTTTTCTGTAAATTGTAGCCAGAATTGGGCAAAAATTTAATCAACGATTGACGAATAAAGTTTTACTTCAATCGTTAATCGCAATTAACAATTGAACTCCTATTTTAGTCGTTAGTTGCGGTTAAAGATTACATTCTTTCCGGAGAGAAAAATTTGGAAAATTTCAGATTGAATTGTGTTCTATATGGGAAAATGATTTCTGATCCACCCACAGTATAATAACTTCTATTTTCGTTTAATAGTAAAAATATATAGTGAATATATAAGTAAAAATAAAAACAATTTAACTACACATTACTTATACATACATGGTTGGCACTTCAGATAATTCTTCAGGTACCTCAGGTAATAAAAGAAGGCACTCAGAAAATGCTCAGTGCCCAAAATTAAGATTAAGACTTGTCCCTTCCCCTTTTACGATTATGAAAATACAATTCTAGTATTTTTATTTCTTGCTGTGTTGTAAACTTTTCCATTACGAATTCCCATAGAAAGAATTTCGAAACTCCGAAACAGAAATTGAAAATATACATTTCAGACGAAAATTGTTTATTATTTAATGGGGAACGTGATTTTTAGGCCCATCACAGTATAACTTTTATTTTTGTTTAATGAATAATGCGTTAGAATAATGGAGCAATTAAAAATCACCGAAGAATGAATTCTAAAACTCCAGAAAGAAAAATTTCAAAATTTCAGGAAGAATTGTGTTTTATATGGGAAATGACTTCTGGTCCACCCACAGTGTAATAACTTCTATATCTGCTTAATAAAGGGTGCACTAGAATCACAGAGCGATTGTAAATTATCAAAGAAAGAATTTTAAAACTGCGGAAACAGAAAATTGAAAATATACATTTCAAGATTGACGAATAAATCTTTACTTCAATCGTTAATCGCAATTAACAATTAAACTCCTACTTTAGTCGTTAATTGCGGTTAACGATTATATTCTTTCCAATTGCAATCGTCAATCGTATAATTGATTAACGATTAACTGCTGAAATTTCGAAATGGAATACGGAATCAAAACCGTATGCATACTGCATACTGAAAAAAATGTAAACTGAGCTTAGGTATATTGCCATTTGGTCTATAATACGATCTCTATGTGCCTACTTATTACAATTTATGGATAGTCCGTGTGGCAATTAACTTCAACAATAATTGATTACATCAGTCTCCCAATTGTCGATGATTTTTTTTTTAATCAACGATTGACGATTAACTTCATCAAACGATTGAATCAATCGTCTATTTTTCAACGATTACCTTTTTTAATCGAACACATTAATCGATCAATCTTGGTTAAAATTTATACGAAAATCCAGTAGTCCTTCAAAATTGAAAGACACCTTATGCATATACAGTGGGTGTACAAAGTATTCGTACACCTTTTAAAATAGAATAACTTTTATATAATTGTACCAAACCACCTGATTTTTTATGGTCAATTAAAAGCATTGGTTTATACGAAATTATATGCAAGAAAGATTTTCCAAAAGGTGAAATTTACTAGGTTACATGCAAAAATAAAAAGAACTTTTTTAAAACTTTATAAACTTTCAAAATATATGTTTTGTAGATGTATAGTAGTTTCAGACATGTTGAAAATTTCATCGAAATCGACTAACATACACATGAGCTACAAGCGGTTAAATATGGTGAAAATCGAAGTTTTACACGACTTTTGATCAGTTTCTGCTTAAAATCCACAGAATCGGACATATTTCGCTGCGTGTCGTTTTTTCCTATGTCAACCGATTTCGATGAAATTTTCAGTATGTGTATAACTTACATAGATCTACAAAACATATATTTTAAATTTTCATTGAGGACCCAAATAAAAAAGTTTAAAAAAATGCCTTTTTTATTTTTGCATGTAACCTTGTAAATTGTTATTTTTGGAAAATCTTTTTTGCACATCATTTCGCAAACCAATGCTTCTAATTGATTATGAAAAAATCAGGTCGTTTGGTACAATTATAAAAGAGTTATTCAATTTTAGACGGTGTACGAATACTTTGTACACCCACTGAATGTACATATGACCAGAGTGAGACCTTGTTTTCTCTCTCATCTCCACAGCGTGTTTACAACAAAAAGTAAACAGACGCGGCGCCGGATCAGCCTTACGTTGCCACGGAGCGTGCAAGAATACAAAAAAATTCAATACGTAACGAGACAAACTGATATAGCTTCTAAACGGTTTCATGAACCAATACGAAACTTTCTATATTTCAAGTTGGCATCCTTGTAACGACTTCTGATCAGCTGTTTGACAAGATTTTGTAAACCTAACTTACAATTCAGTCAGTTCAAAATATCAAGTCCGATTGAAAATTGCACCGCGGAAGAACAACGTGCAGTGATTAGATTTTTAGTCGCAGAAGGTGTTAATGGTAGTGAGATCCATGCAAGGATGTTAAAAGTGTACGGGAATAAGTGTTTGAACCGTTCAAACATTTACAAGTGGGTAGAACAGTTTAAAAATGGCCGCGATAGCGTCGATGATGCGCAGCGAAGTGGACGACCGGTCGAAGTTTCAATTTCCTCCCTTGAATTGCGCATTGACGAGACGCATTCGAAAACTGGGCTGGGAGATTCTTTCACACCCTCCTTATAGTCCAGATCTTGCCCATTCAGATTTTCACATGTCTAATCCCCTTAAGGAGGCTCTACGTGGCAAAAAATGCGGCTCCAACGAAGAAGTCAAGATTCAGGTGCAAAAGTGTCTCCGACAGCAACCGAAAGAATTTTACACTAGGGTCATAAGAAAATTAGAGGACCGATAGGACAAATGTATAAGTGTTGGGGGGGATTATGTTGAAAAGTAGCCAAAATATTGTATTAATTGAATAAATAGTTTTTGAGCTATCTCAATTTGTCTCGTTACTTATTGAATGGCCCTCGTAGTATTAGCAATAGTTTCTTGCAAACATCTAGTAAACTAAAAGCGCCCCCCCTATATATGGAAAGGAGAAAGTTGTTCAAAATGTGTAGCTGCGTAACATATTTAAATTTCATCAAAATCGGAGAGGGGTCCCTCTTTCTAAATAATTATCAGTACTTTTTCTAATAATTTTATTATAAAAATTATAGAAATCAAGATTTGCTGTATAATTGTCAATACACTGCGGGTTCGTGTGTACAATAAAAATGTAATTCGATTGTAACAATCGGGTGGCCGTTAAAAAGTTCTCTTTTTTTCATCACTTTAGTACCTAAGTTGAAAGTAATATACTCGTGGTATAAATTCCTATATTCTGACATTTTCTCTGTGTATGTATTTTAAATTGTATCGACTCATTTTTCGCGTAAATGCATAAAATCTGCAGTCGCCTCGAAATCGTTAAAACTAAAATTATTTTGTGGGCGTTGAAACGCACTCGAAAGCGATGGGAAATGTTCCGTATCCGATCGATGCACATGTCTGTTATCGTGGAACGACTCTTATCAGTTGCAGTGGCGCCGAATTCCGAGGGCCAGAGAGGCCCATCATTTTCTTCTACGAAATTCGTCCGACCGTCCATGGAAACCGAAACATTAGATTGCCCTGAAAGTATCTTTCGGAATGTGTTCCTTTAATGTTGCTAAATAAATACAAACAATGCGATAATCATTATGTCAATGTTTTAGTACTTTCTAAAATGAAAGTTGAATTATGTGCGTGAATCGAAAACCAACTTTTGGCAATATTAAAAGAACACACTCCGAAAGAAACTTTTCGAACAGCCTAATACTAAACCTAATAACTAAACTGCTGACGTTTAACTGCTTATTTAAAATATTAATTTGACGAACATCAGCAATATTTGAATGCAATCGGTGTAGAACGATCAGGAAAAGTGTGGACAATCTTTGTGGAACGCAGACAGAAGGAGGTAGAGTTGATCGCGAACGAGGTCCGGCATTTTATCGATTGGCTATCCGTCGTCCCTTGTATCTTGCCCACTGGCCCACGATTAAAAGCACTCCCCGGTTCTGATAAACCGTGTCCGAATATCTCCCAGCGCGATTACGTCAATTTTTCACGATTTATTTAGAAACAACCGGATCAAATAGTCCCTTTAACAATCTAGTTTTGTCGCGTATGCATCATACCGGCAGTCCACCAACAATAAATAATACCAAGACACCGGATCTTTATGGAAAATAAATATAAATTTATATTTTTCACTAATAATTTTGATACAGTAAAAATAACATATCGGCACTGTTAGAATTTGCTAATCTTTTCACTGTTTTAACCAGTTAACTGCGTTCGACGTGTATACACGTCAATCCAGAACTCTATCGCGGTGCGATAACAATAACCATTTGAAGAATGAATTGTTAATTTTTTATCAAATAAAAATGTAATCCTTCCTCGTTTCTCGTAAAATTTATAATATGACCATTTGCTCTGCGCTCGACGTGTATACTCGTCATTGCTTGATTTGAATTCCGCACTCAGTCGGGGATTTTTAAAACTAAATTCCGCAGTTGAGAGGTTAAGTTGCACCTACTTATTTTTGCAAAATTTTAACGTTTGCATTTTTTTGTATTTTCATTGGCGACAGATTCCCCCTCTATCATTCCCCCCGCTGATAACCGATCACATGACTCGTCCCGTCTCTGTCGTGCATGTGTCGCAACGTCACATGACTAACCCGGAGCTGGAAGAGAGAGGGGGTAACCATTTCCCGGGCGTATTGTTTCGTCGGCGACCAGCAGATCTTGGTTTACAGTCACTTTAGCACCGCTTATTATCCGCAACGGCCCGTACGAGTGGACTCCAGCCTCGATGAGACCGCGTCGTTTGTTTTCGTTCTTGCGGTTTGCTCGATCGTAAACACCGCCTCGGATTATCTCTGCGGAACACGCTGTCCGCCATTGTTTCTTTCCTCATTGGCCTGTCCGTTAAACACGAGCCTCCCGGGATTCCCTCTTGCGTTTCAACGGAACCCTTCCTTAGGGCTGCCTGATTACAAAAAATTTAATCTATGTGTATTTTCGAATATTCTTCTCCTGTTGACACTCACCCCCCTCTCCCACATTTATGCCATCTTGGGACATCCTGCGGAATCTAACCTTCACTTGAGACACATGAATCCCTCGACTTTTGTTGCTTACGATGGGTACTATACGTTGCAATAAAAATATACTATTGTGCAACAGAAAGTAGCAGCCAGTATAATTCTAAGATGTAACGACAAACGATGTCTTTATGTAGAAATTGTATTGTACAATGAATTTATTACAGTTAAAGTGTTAGATTATCCGCAATAACCTTTTAATAAATAAATCCATTTTCAAAACTTACTGTATTCTCATTTGATCTTTTACGCTTTTCTATGAAATATTGCCCCTTTCATTCCCATAGCAGCGTATGTGCTATTCGGTAGAATGTTCATGCATTTTTTCGTAACTTTTCGTTCAGCAGAACAGAAGAAATTAATTATATTTTGACCAAGATTGTGAGGTTAAGGATCTTATCACAATTTCATGGTTCCGAATTTTTTAAAAATCCATTTCAGAACCAAAATTTCTTAAATAATTCACACTCGTGTACACCACTAGCTACGACATTCCAGAATTTTTTCGTAATTTTTCGTTGCGCATAACAGAAGAAATAAATCATATTGTAGCCCAGATAGCGAGATAGGAAAACCCATCACAATTTTCTGCTTCTAGATTTTATGAAAAATCGACTCCGCAACCAAAAATTCTGAAATAATTCACAGTCATGTATGCTACTAGATAGAATGTTCATGAATTTTTTCGTACCTGTTTGTTGCTGAGAACAGAAGAAATAAATCATATTGTAGCCCAGATAGCGAGATTGGGAACCCCATCACAATTTTTTGCTTCTAGATTTTATTAAAAATCGACTCTGCAACCAAAAATTCTGAAATAATTCACAGTCACGTATGCTATTAGATAGAATGTTCATGAATTTTTTCGTAACTGTTTGTTGCGGAGAACAGAAGAAATAAATCATAGTGTAACCCAGATAGCGAGATTGGGAACCCCATCACAATTTTCTGCTTCTAGATTTTATTAAAAATCGACTCTGCAACCAAAAATTCTGAAATAATTCACAGTCATGTATGCTATTAGATAGAATGTTCATGAATTTTTTCGTAACTGTTTGTTGCTGAGAACAGAAGAAATAAATCATATTGTAGTCTACATAGCGAGATTGGGAACCGCATCACAATTTTTTAAAAAGTCGACTCTGCAACCAAAAATTCTGAAATAATTCACAATCATGTATGCTACTAGATAGAATGTTCATGAATTTTTTCGTAACTGTTTGTTGCGGAGAACAGAAGAAAGAAATCAGATTGTAACCCAGATAGCGAGATCGGGAACCGCATCACAATTTTATACTTAAAGATTTTTTAAAAAATTGATTCTCCAACCAAAAATTCTGAAATAATTCACAGTCATGTATACTATTAGATAGAATGTTCATGAATTTTTTCGTAACTGTTTCTTGCGGAGAACAGAAGAAAGAAATCATATTGTAACCCAGATAGTGAGATTGGGAACCCCATCACAATTTTCTGCTTCTAGATTTTATTAAAAATCGACTCTGCAATCAAAAATTCTGAAATAATTCACAGTCATGTATGCTATTAGATAGAATGATCATGAATTTTTTCGTAACTGTTTGTTGCTGAGAACAGAAGAAATAAATCATGTTGTAACCCAGATAGCGAGATTGGAAACCGCATCACAATTTTATACTTCACGATTTTTTAAAAAATCGATTCTCCAACCAAAAATTATGAAATAATTCACAGTCATGTATACTATTAGATAGAATGTTCATGAATTTTTTCGTAACTGTTTGTTGCTGAGTACAGAAGAAATAAATCATATTGTAGCCCAGATAGCGAGATTGGGAACCCCATCACAATTTTCTGTTTCTACATTTTATTAAAAATCGACTCTCCAACCAAAAATTCTGAAATAATTCGCAGTCATGTATACTATTAGATAGAATGTTCATGAATTTTTTCGTAACTGTTTGTTGCGGAGAACAGAAAAAATAAATCATATTGTAGCCCAAATAGTGAGGTTGGCGACCCTATAACAATTTCATGCTTCCTCATAACCAGAAACTTCAGTCCGCAACCAAAAATTCTGAAATGCACTGCAGTGTGTGTATGATCTTGGACAAAAGGTGTCGACAATTTTTCGGTCCATCTTTTAAACGAATCTCCACCAATCCTATGACGTATATTTTACATACCCAGGACAAATGAAACTCTCGAACCGCCACAAAACTATGGCAAACAAAGCTATGCGCTTCGAGACGAATAGACTCGCGTAAGTGCCGAAAGCTCGAGAGGTGTGAAAATTGTAAAGTTCAATGAAAACGTGCCCCGCTCGAGGGAGGGGGATAGGTTAGGATCGCAGTAAAAAGCGTCTGGAGTAACGCGAGCGTCGCATCGACCGTGACGAGTCAACGAATCGAAGGTATACAACTCTCTCGATGATTCGAGCGTTTAGAGTCGGCTAATACTTTACTCGAGAGATTCGTAAACACACACACACACACCCACGGACACATAGAGAGAGAGAGAGAGAGAAAGAGAGGGAGGCATTCAGCGTCGGCGTCGACGGCGTCATCGGCGTCGGCGGCGGCGCGTTACAACGTTAGATCCCGAGCAGCCACCTGTACGCCCGGGTCTTTATCGAGCCACCAATTGTTTGCGGAATGAAAATATTGTCCCTGTAAACAAGTGGCTACATTGTGCCAAGCGATCGCGGCCGCGGCAGCACTCGCTCCGCTTGTTCACTCGCTCGCTCGATCGCACGCGCCACCGTTCTTCGTTACAACAAATCACTCTACGCCCCCTCCTCTCCTCATCCTCCTCGATCCGGTTTGAGCACAAGTGCGCAATCGAGCGGTGTTTGTTTCGATTAGTACCTGATCCTTAATCTACGATTAAACAACGATTTGCTATTTGACCTAGATTACGCGTATCGCGGCCGCGATCGATCCTACACCGAATCTCTGCCTCAGCGCTCCGCGTCGTCTTCCAGTTTCGACGTCGTTCCCCGCGCTATCTCCGACGGAGGATGATAATCTACTAATGCGGAATCATTGCGATCATCGCGACTGTCATTGGGCATTTTGTGCAATGGTTAGAAAAATTAATTTATGACTGGACGCGATCGATCCTACACCGAATCTCTGCCTCGGCGCTCCGCGTCGTCTTCCAGTTTCGACGTCGTTCCCCGCGCTTATCTCCGACGGGAGATGATAATCTACTAATGCGGGATCATTGTAATCATCGGGACTGTCATTGAGCATTCTGTGCAATTTTTAGAAAAATTAATTTATGACTGGACGCGATCGATCCTACACCGAAT
>CM052199.1:3505732-3524403 GCA_028455805.1 Lasioglossum figueresi | reverse complement strand
CTCGTAAACGAAAAAATAGGACTTTCGAGGACGATAGCGCCCAAGATCGATCTTTCATCTAGCGTTTTTGACTACTGAAAACCCCCATTTTTGTAGTATCGAGAAATGAGAACGCGAATCCCGCACCCTTGCAATCCTGGTACAAGGAGTCTACTCCTATAATGATGCACAAAAATTAATTTGACAGTGTTTACTCTTTAATTCAATTTTGCTCGATCCTTTTCCATGGGTTCGGGAAGATCACGTCGGGAATATCCAAACAGCCCGTCCTTGTGAAAATAAATCAACCTGGAAAAATAAAGAAGATACCTGTGGACGGGAAACCACCTCAGATCCTATTTGTCGACGCGTCGCCGTGATTGGCAAATCCGTGTCTCGGATCGCGGCGACCAACAACAAAGGAAAGGTGAGCGAACCTGTGGCACATCTTACCCTTTGACTTCGTAAATCGTTGTCACAACAGTCGCGTGCGAGAAGAACGGTTACGGGACGCGCGAACCGCATTAAATACCAGCATAATCGGGACAAAACCAATTTTCCTCGCCCGGGGAATACCCCGGGCGAACTCTCGATTGTTTCGGGCTGGCCGTTTTCCGTGTTTCCCGTATTGCAATACCAGATTTAGTCGAGCCTGGGAGGCCACATATGGGGAAACAACGGGAACTCTTCGGAAACTCTTTTGGGAATCTTCGAACAACGGATTCACTAGTTTGCGACTAATCTGGGTTAAGGTGGAAGGGTACCCACGTGACAAAACTAGCAAATAACTAGAATCTGACTAGATTTTTTGGGTCGAAACATGAGTTCTGCGCCCCGTGACTTTTCGTCCTTATACGAGCATATTTTGTGCTGCACAAAGGTTCATTTGATAGAGGAAGGTTCAGCGCAGAACGCGCTGGTCATGAGTGAACGAGGTTATGTTTATATCTAATAATATGAGTGTCCAAAGTAGAGCAAAAATCGAGAAACCCATGTTTCGACAGAAAATCTAGTTTAATTCTAGTGGATTATAGTTTCTTTATAGTTCCCTTCAGTCAGGTATCCTTTGCCCTTAATACTCGGTTTACCGCAGCACTAACATTGGGTTGGGGACAACGTTTCTTCGTATTTTAATGCAGCAATAAACCAAGTTTTTTCCATATGTTAAATATAGTTTATCGAATCGAGTATGTGCCCTTTTGATCGACCATCTTTTGCCACTTTTGAGGGAAAACCATAATCCCGTCACTGTAGTACTTCACAGACGCACGTATACGTACGCGAGGATTGCAAGGGTCCGGGATTCCACTCCTGATTTCTTAGTAATGCAAAGACGGGGTTTCTTAGTAGTCAAAATTGATAGATGAAAGATGAATCTAGAGGGTTATTTGCTTCAAAAGCCCTACTTTTCCGTTTACGACGCGTAATTCTCATTATTCGGCAGCATGTCGCGAAGCCGCGAGAAGCAATTGACAGGCGACAGTGCTGCCGCCTATCGTGGCTGTCGATGTGCTGCCGAATAACGAGAATTACGCGTCGTAAACGTAAAAGTAAGACGTTTGAGGCAAATGGCCCCCTAGACTGATCTTCCATCTAGCGATTGTGACTACTAAGAAACCCCGTCTTTGCATTATTCAAAAATCAGGAGTGGAATCCCGTAGTTGGCACACAGTGGCTAAGTGGGTAGACCGCGCGACTGCGGACTCCGTGGTCGCGGGTTCGATCCCCGACGCCGGCACCTATGGAAATATTCCATGTGCCATTTTAACCGTGATGCCCAAGGTGGTTCGGAACCTACCTTAAAACTGTTGGTCCCGTCGCTTAATAACCAAAGCAGTTTGAAGAAGCGACGTAGAACAATCAAACAGAGGAGTTGGAATCCCCGGACCCCTTGCAATCCTCGCGTACGTATACGTGGTCTACTAGCGGTGCGTGTGTGTACTAAAGGTGACTGTGTGCAGTCACGCGCGAGTGTCGTCTGTCTAGGAGACGCTCTGTAAAGGCCGAAACAAATGGTAGTCTGATGGTGCATTATCAGCACATCATTTGTATATATTTCATATAACACAATAGGATGTATGTACATATTTACACTCCCTATATATTAGATATGTCCTTCAAAGTATCCATATAGAATTGCAAGTTTGTATCTTGTACACAAAAGAAATCAGAGGAAGAAGTGTAAACATGGGCTGACTTTGCTCGGTCAAATTGATCGGACGCATGTAATATTTTCTGTTATTATGTACTCTGGCAGTAATCTATCAGCAGTGACTAGAAGCAGACGTGGAAATTTTTCAGTTATCTACAACATTTGTGCCATTCAAGTTGAAATGGGTCGAGGAAAAGAATTAGACAAAAGTGAAACCGACCGAATTTTGTTATTGCGGTCACAAAATCAAACTACCACGAAAATTGCGAAGTTATTAAACAGAAGCCGTCACGTTGCGTATAACTTCTTAAAGAATCCGAAAATCTACGGAAAAAAGAAAAGTACTGACAGAACGCAACAGACGGGCCATATTTCGCGTAGCTTCTAATTATAACGGAACTGCAAGAAAAATCGCTGAAGAAGCAGGTGTTTCAGCTAACGTAAGAACCGTGCGACGTATTCTCCAAAGCACAGTAAACAAATTAAACGAAAAAAACTAAAAAGGGAGCCTCCTCTAAGCGAGCAGCATAGAGAAGCTCGTTTAAAGTTTGCTCGCGATCATGTTTTGTGGAAAAACAAGTGGAGAAATGTGATAGTTAGCGATGAAAAGAAATTTAATTTGGACGGTCCTGATGGCTGGAACTACTATTTCCACGATCTAAGGAAAGAAGAACAATATTTAAGCCGTCGACAAATGGGTGTCGGAAGTGTCAAGATGTGGGCCGGTATTGGATATCGGCGAAAAACTGACATAAATTTTTTATCTGGCCGTGTAAACAGCACAAAATATCTTGAATTAATAGACGATCGGTTAAATAAACACGCGACTCGTATTGCAAGCAGTACGTTTACTTTTCAGCAGGATAATGCTGCAACACGTACCGCAAGATGTGATAAAACTTATTTTAGTTCTAAAAATGTGACGTGCCTCGAGTTCACCCGACCTTAATATTATTGAAAATAAATGGGCAGAGCTTTCAAGAAACGTTTATGAGAATGGAAAACAATACAAAGATGTAACGGAATTAAAACAAAGTATTGTTACAAATTATAGTCTTTTAAGACAAAAACGTATTAAAAAATTGTTCAAATCAATTCCTAATCGCTTGGTAGATGTTATACAGCGAAAGGGTGGTTTTACTAAATATTAATTTGGAATTCAGCAAAATATTTCTGTTCAAACAATTGTATTTCTTAATAATGTGCTATCATTTTGTCCGACTAAAATCAATACGTGTCTACATTATTTTCTCTAATTTCTTTCGTGTACAAGATACAAACTTGCAATTCTATATGGATACTTTGAAGGACATATCTAATATACAGGGCGTGTATTATGTACATATATCCTATTGTGTTACATGAAATATACAAATACATCCAATGTCCTATCATTTTGTCCGACACTGTATACGGTGGATGCATCAAAACTTCCCCGCCAAGCTCTCTTAATTTTTGACGGGTCGCCAAAGATGTGTGGGGTTTGGTATTATCGTGATGGAAGACGACGTCTTTCCTGTTTATCAATTCTGGTCGCTTTCCTTCGATTGCTTGATTTAAATCTTTCCAGTTGTTGACTGTGGAGGTTAGAATCAATCGTTTGACCGGATTGCAGCAGCTCGTAGTGAATGATTTCTTTATGATCCCACCAAACGCACAGCATCACCTTTCTTGGCGTCAATCCTGGCTTCGCCACGGTTCGCGAAGCTTCGCCTAGCTTCGCCCACGATCTTTTTTGTACACTATTAGCGTACGTGATCCATTTTTCATCGCCTGCAATGAGCCGTTTTAAAAAAAGTTCGATTTTGTTCCCTATTAAATTTTTCCATTAAATTTTTCAGTGTTAACTCATGAGGCACCCAAAGATCTAGCTGATTCTTTTTATCCAGCATTCTTTAAATGGTTTAGAACTGTTTTGTGGTCGATGTTTAGTTTCTTACCGATATCACGACTGCTAATGTGCCGGTCTTGCTCAACTGTTTGCACGATTTCATAGACTTCTTCAGTGACTGGTCGATCAGAACTAGGCGTATCTTTGACATCAAAATTTCCAGATTCAAAACGCTTGAACCAACTTTGTGCAACACGTACCGATACTGTATCACGCGAATAAACATCACAAATTTTTTTAGCAGGTTAAGTCGCATTCTTTCATTTTTTGTAATAAAATTTCAAAATGTATCGAATTTCTTCTTTATTTTCACGCATTTTCAAGACCCAACAACTTTTGACTGAATAAACAAATATCACAATTTCTTGTTTGTAATTGATCTATGATATATCACTTTTCAGACTCACTCGAATAGTGCCAGATCCGATTAATATTAACAGAGTTACGACACTGTGAAACCATCTATCGGGAGGATACGAAGAAACTTTTTCCCCCAAACCAATATTTTAAATTAGTTTATTAATGACGAGACTGCGTTGTTGTCAATTTTTAGACATTTTATCATAATCTATACCCGGAGATATAAATTTGTTGAATAATTTCGCATGCATCTTTACAATAATTGTAAGTTAACGATATTATTAATAAAAAATAACTTTGAAATGAGACCAGGATTATTATTGCACTATTTTAACGAAATCATCACGGCTTAAGCGTCGACAATTTCTCGAGACTGGAAAGTTTCTTCGTTCCAAAAATATTTTTCTGTTAAATAAGAAGCGTTATTTCGACGTCAATTAATTATATTGATAACGGATAATATAAGTCAAACTTAACACAATAAGAATATTTAAAAACTCAAAACAAAATTATTAAGAATACTACAATAAATACAATTTTTTATTTACATAAAAGCCTGCAGTGTAGTTATCACTAGACAACGGATCTTTATGGAAATAAAAATTTTCCACCTGAATTTCAAGAAACCGAAGTGACATAGAAATTTATTTTCTCTCTTAATTTATACAATAGATTGAAAATAATATAAAAGTATTTTTAAATTCGTCTAATGTTTTCAATGTTTCAAATTACACCTACTCATTTCTCTCATAAATGCATAAAATCCGCTGCCTATATTATAATAGTTATCACTATTAACTCGTAGAAACACAAAGATAGTTACGTCAAAAATGGCGCCGCGCTGGCGGAAGTGCAACGTCCATGCAAACGTGCCAGTGACTGTGCTTCGATAACGCATTCGATAACAATTTGGTATCGACAATAAACAGAGTCAAATTCCAAACACTTCTTTCTTAGAGCTATCGTTCCTCCTTTCCCGGATTTCAATGATGCGGGATTCGCGTTCTCATTTCTCGATAATACAAAAATGGGGTATTTCCGTAGTCAAAAACGCTAGATAAAAGATCGATCTAGGCCGCTATCGCCCTCAAAAGACCTATTTTTTGGTTTACAACGTGTAATTTGCATTATTCGGCAGCATGTAGCTATGAAAACAGCTACACGCGCAGTTGTATGTAATGATGGGCATTCAATACACTGTCTTGCACAGTTTTCGAACAAATCAATCACGACAGAGTTTCGAATCAATTCGATATACATTCGAAATCAGAAATTCTTGAAACTCTTGATAATCTTAATAAATGTTATACTTTTTATGATATTGGTACGTTCATACTGTTATTCATCCCAGTGCTGACATGCCGTAATCATTGTTTCGCGATACATTCCAAGAATTTCAATTCTTACAAACCTTCAAAAGTTTTATGGCTTTCAAGGTTTTCAAGACAATGAATACTTTCAAGAGTTCTAAGCTTCGACTTATCTTGCGAGAGATTCGAATCTGTTGTCGTAAACATTGAATCGAAGCGATTCCATGTCATTCAGATCCCATTACTATTTGTATGCTTCCGAATAATGCAAATTTCGCTGACGAATAATGCAGTCTGACAGTTTATTTCTTCGGTCAAATAACTCCTGAACGAAGCTGCGAAGAATATTTTTTTTAAGGTAAAAGTTACTTCCAATGACGTCAGGAATCATTCCTTCTGAGTACAATTTTAATGGGACACTCTGTATGCAAAATTAAACTAACGAATACATTGTTTTAAAAATCACTGATCACCACGTAGTCCAGAAATTAAGATTCCAACCTAATCCTTGAAATCCTGCAAACGAGATTCAGCTATTTTCATAGCTACATGCTGCCGAATAATGCAAATTACACCTTGTAAACAAAAAAATAAGACTTTTGAGGGCGATGGCGGCCTAGATCGAACTTTTATCTAGCGTTTTTGACTACCGAAATACCCCACTTTCGTATTATCGAGAAATGAGAAGGCGAATCCCGCACCCTTGCAATCCTGGAAACACGTCTACCGCCTTATACAAAATTATAGCTAGATTGAATGTTTTTGTGGATTTTATACATTCGTGACAGAAACGAGAGGGTGCAGTTTAATCATTTATTTTTACGGTTATTCAGAGTACTCCAAAAATGTATTTCCTTGAAATGAGTGAATTCGAAGGTCATTTGCAATACCTTTTACCTTACGAAATTTTATTGATCCGTGTTTTTCCGTCAATAACTCCTGAACGAAGCTGCGGGGAACATTTTTTTTAAGGAAAAAATTACTTCAAACGACGTCAGGAATTATTCCTTCTGAGTACAATTTTAATGGGACACTCTGTATGCAAAATTAAACTAATGAAAACCATTGTTTTAAAAATCACTGTTTACATAGTCCAGTAATTAGGACCCTAACCTAATCCTTGCAATCCTGAAAACGAGATTCAGCTATTTTCATAGCTACATGCTTTCGAATAATGAAAATTACACCTTGTAAACCAAAAAATAGGACTTTTGAGGGCGGTAGCGCCCTAGATCGATCTTTTATCCAGCGTTTTTGACTACTGAAATACCCCATTGTTGTATTATCGAGAAATGAGACGGCGAATCCCGCACCCTTGCAATCCTGGTGAAAGGTACCCCCTTAAAGTGAATCTTCGTTGTGTCACGTCTATCGCCGTGAGTCATCGTCACGTCGTGTAAATCAAATGTAAAAAAACAGCTCGTTAACGAATTGTTCGTATCTTGCAGAACAATGCTCTAGACTCAAGGTCGTAAATCGCAAGCGAGTCAATGGGTCATCGGTTTTCTGGTAACCTGCTATGCTGCTGTTATCTTTTACGACCTTATTCACAGGGTAATCCATTAGTCAGTCGGATTCGTCCTTCACTGGAACGAGCCAGGATTCAGTTGTTGCACGTACAAGAGGAGTTATCTTGTTTAATGCCAGAGTACTGTCCTCAGCACATTAGTCAGCAACGGAATTTTTCTCCCTCGAGTTCGTCACCGCTTTCTTCGAGAGAAATCGAACAAGATCCTCCTCGTGTGCTATCTGGGTTCGGGCTTTCCCCTCGAGATTGCTCCGGCTGTTATTAAACGCGGAAGAAAGTGCGTCCTCCAAGAACATGACAGAAATTCCGCGCAAGGGAGTCGTTCTCAGTTCGAGTGCTGTTTTTCCAATATTCAGGAATTTTTCCCGGATAAACTATTCATCTTTCCGCAACAAGATTTCGCATACTTATTTATGGGTACCTGAAGCGCGTACATGATTTTTTTCAAGTGAAAATGATAAAAATTACGTGAGCTATATAGTTTTTGCTTGTTTCATGAAGATATTCTCGAGTGCCATTTTACCGGCATTCTTCAGGAATATTTTTTTCTAAAACTATTGAACTCTTTGCAACAGGACTTTGCACACATGTCTATGGATATTCAAAGTACATGCTCAATTTTTTTCAAATAAAAATCATCGAAATTGCAGAAGCTATATACTATTGTATGGAGTACGTTTTAAAGATTCGGATAATCGAGGTTCCACTATATCGTGAATTACACGAGTAACCATAATCCCATTTGTGTCGTATTTGGGCTCATTTTAATCGGAAAACTGACACGAATATATTACAAGTGTCATAATAAAATGAATGCAACCGGGCAAATATTTATCGTCGAATAACTATTGTCTCAAGAAGTTTAAATTATTAGTTGCTTCAGACTCTAGGTGAAAAATGCAAACAAATTGATTGTAGAAATTGAGAAAGTATGAAAAAATGAACTGTAGACTAAATCACATTGAAATTGCCCTCTTATACAAGACAATATAATCGAAAATGTGATTTTCAACCGTTTCGTAACTATAACACCGACGTTGATATTTACTAATGTCACTGTGATAAATTTCGCCACGCATCGTTCAACCTACAATAATCTTGGGCAAACTTAACCGCAAAATATTTTTTATGACGGCTAAATTCAAGTGGCACAAAGACTGACAAATGGACGTGGGCTACTTTCAAAATAAAAATTTGTATCATTCTATGTATTAACCAGCTAATTTACTTTTTACAAAATCTTCGTGATTTTAAATACAATAGTTACAATTTGCTTCAGAATAAAAAGATATCGTAGAAATGTAAATATTAAAATTGCTAGCTTGATTTTTTTATTACCTTTCCGGCACTTCTTGATAATATTACAATAATCTTGGGCACACTTAACCTCAAAATATTTTTTTTGATAGCTAAATTCAAGTGGCACAAAGACTGACAAATGGACGTGGGCTACTTTCAAAATAAAAATTTGTATCATTCTATGTATTAACCAGCTAATTTACTTTTTACAAAATCTTCGTGATTTTAAATACAATAGTTACAATTTGCTTCAGAATGAAACGATAACATAGAAATGTAAATATTAAAATTGCTAGCTTGATTTTTTCCGAAAATGGTCTTAAGCCACTTTCAAAATAAACGGCTCAATTGTGAAAACATTTCGAACTCGAAGTTTTCACGATACTATTTCCTGCAGTTTGTTAGCTCATCTAGGCTAGAAAAATGTTGCGAAGCTTGGGACAGAATATTTCTTCTCGAGGGATGCCGGTGCGGAGGTTCGAAGAGATAAAGCTTCCCACTTCGTTTCCACTGTATCATGGATCCCACGGATCCATTGATCTTCGAGAACGTGCGCGAGACGAGTCTATTATTTTTGATGCGGATTGGATCCGAGGGTGAAGTCCGTCGGGCTCGAGATAGGCCGACGGACGATTCGGGGCGCTGCAAATCTGGCAGAAGACCGGCGAGGCACGCACAGCACGTGACTCCTTCGAGGGTCCCGTCTGCAGCCCGTCGAGCACGATAAAGCACATGCGGTCTATCGTTTTTTAAGTGACTCAATTTCGACCTCGTCCTGCATCCACTTATGTGTACCGTCGCATCGTCTCCCTCGCGCCGCCATCTTGGGAATTTCCTGCGGCCTCCGCAGGCTGCGTTGGGTCCACTCTGTCTAATTTCAAAAGGCGTACCAGACCGTGGGAGGTCCAGAACAGAGTTGAGCATTGATCGACTAAAATTTTAATCAAGATTGATCGATTAATGTGTACGATTAAAAAAGAAATCATCGAAAAATCGACGATTTCATCAATCGATTGATGAAGTTAAATAATTCTATTAGAATTAATTTATTGTTAACTTAATTTATTAGAAAAATTACTGGTAATTTTTTAGAAAAGAAGGACTCCTCTCCGATTTTGATGAAAGTCAAATATGTTATGCAGCTACACATTTTGAACAACTTTCTCCTTTTCATATATAGGGGGGCGCTTTTAGTTTACGAGATATTTGCAAAATCTATTGCTAATACTACGAGGGCCATTCAATAAGTAACGAGACAAATTGAGATAGCTCAAAAACTATTTATTCAATTAATAAAATATTTTGGCTACTTTTCAACATAATCCTCCCCAACACTTATACATTTGTCCTATCGGTCCTCTAATTTTCTTATGCCTCTAGTGTGAAATTCTTTCGGTTGCTGTCGGAGCCACTTCTGCACCTGAATCTTGACTTCTTCGTTGGAGCCGCATTTTTTGCCACGTAGAGCCTCCTTAAGGGGACTAGACATGTGAAAATCTGAATGGGCAAGATCTGGACTATAAGGAGGGTGTGAAAGAATCTCCCTGCCCAGTTTTCGAATGCGTCTCGTCAATGCGAAATTCAAGGGAGGAAATTGAAACTTCGACCGGTCGTCCACTTCGATGCGCATCATCGACGCTATCGCGGCCATTTTAAACTGTTTTACCCACTTGTAAATGTTTGAACGGTTCAAACACTTATTCCCGTACACTTTTAACATCCTTGCATGGATCTCACTACCATTAACACCTTCTGCGAATAAAAATCTAATCACTGCACGTTGTTCTTCCGCGGTGCAATTCTCAATCGGACTTGATATTTTGAACTGACTGAATTATAGGTTAGGTTTACAAAATCTTGTTAAACAGCTGATCAGAAGTCGTTACAAGGATGCCAACTTGAAATATAGAAAGTTTCGTATTGGTTCATGAAACCGTTTAGAAGCTATATCAGTTTGTCTCGTTACTTATTGAAGTTTTTGTATTCTTGCACGCTCCGTGGCAACGTAAGGCTGATCCGGCGCCGCGTCTGTTTACTTTTTGTTGTAAACACGCTGTGGAGATGAGAGATAAAACAAGGTCTCACTCTGGTCATATGTACATTCAGTGGGTGTACAAAGTATTCGTACACCTTCTAAAATTGAATAACTTTTTTATAATTGTACCAAACGACCTGATTTTTTTATAATCAATTAGAAGCATTGGTTTGCGAAACGATGTGCAAAAAAGACTTTCCAAAAATAACAATTTACAAGGTTACATGCAATAATAAAATAGGCATTTTTTAAAACTTTTTTATTTGGGTCCTCAATGAAAATTTAAAATATATGTTTTGTAGATCTGTGTAAGTTATATACATACTGAAAATTTCATCGAAATCGGTTGACATAGGAAAAAACGACACGCATCGAAATATGTCCGATTCTGTGGATTTTAAGCAGAAACTGATCAAAAGTCGTGTAAAACTACGATTTTCACCATTTTTAACCGCTTGTAGCTCGTGTGTATGTTAATCGATTTCGATGAAATTTTCAACATGTCTGAAACTACTATAGATCTACAAAACATATATTTTAAAAAAGATCTTTTTATTTTTGCATGTAACCTTGTAAATTATAATTTTTGGAAAATCTTTTTGCATATCATTTCGTATAAACCAATGCTTCTTATTGATCATAAAAAATCAGGTCGTTTGGTACAATTATAAAAAAGTTATTCTATTTTAAAAGGTTTACGAATACTTTGTACACCCACTGTATATGTATAAGGTGTCTTTCAATTTTGAAGAACTACTGGATTTTCGTATAAATTTTAACCAATATTGATCGAATAATGTGTTCGATTAAAAAAGGTAATCGTTGAAAAATAGACGATTGATTCAATCGATTGATGAAGTTAATCGTCAATGGTTGATTAAAACAAAAATCATCGACAATTGGGAGACTGATTTAATCAATTATTGTTGAAGTTAATCGCCACACGGACTATCCATAAATTGTAATAAGTAGGCACATAGAGATCGTATTATAGACCAAATGACAATATACCTAAACTAAGTTTACATTTTTTTCAGTTTGCGGTATGCATACGGTTTTGATTCCGTATTTCATTTCGAAATTTCAGCAGTTAATCGTTAACCAATTATCCGATTGACGATTGCAATTGAAAAAAATCTAATCGTTAACCGCAATTAACGACTAAAGTAGGAGTTTAATTGTTAATTGCGATTAACGATTGAAGTAAAGATTTATTCGTTAATCTGGAAATGTATATTTTCAAATTTTTGTTTCAGCAGTTTTAAAATTCTTTCTTTGGTAATTTATAATTGCTCCATGATTCTAATGCACCCTTTATCAAGCAGAAATAGAAGTTATTATACTGTGGGTGGATCAGAAGTCATTTCCCATATAAAACACAATTCTTCCTGAAATTTTCAAATTTTTCTTTCAGGAGTTTCAGAATTCATTCTTCGATGATTTTTAATTGCTCCATTATTCTAACGCATTATTCATTAAACAAAAATAGAAGTTATACTGTGGGTGGCCTAAAAATTACGTTCCCCATTAAAAAATGAACAATTTTCTTCTGGAATGTATATTTTCAAATTTTTGTTTGAGTAGTTTTCAAATTCTTTCTTTGGTAATTTATAATCGCTCTATTATTCTAATGCACTCTTTATTAAACAAAAATAGAAGTTATTATACTGTGGGTGGACCAGAAGTCAGTTCCCATATAAAACATAATTCTTTCTGAAATTTTAAAATATTTCATTCCGGAGTTTCTGAATTCATTCTTCGATATGATTTTTAATTGCTCCATTATTCTAACGCATTATTCATTAAACAAAATTGGATAGTTATACTGTGGGTGGCCTAAAAATCACGTTCCCCATTAAAAAATGAACAATTTTCGTCTGAAATGTATATTTTCAAATTCTGTTTCGGAGTTTCGTAATTCTTTCTATGGAAATTCGTAATGGAAACGTTCACAACACAGCAAGAAATAAAAATACTTGAATTGTATTTTCAAAATCGTAAAAGGGAAAGGGACAAGTGTCTTAATCTTAATTTTCGGCACCGGGCATTTTCTGATTGGCTTTTTTTATAACCTGAGGTATCTGAAGAATTATCTGAAGTGCCAAACATGTTTGTATAAGTAATGTGTAGTTAAATTGTTCTTATTTTTACTTTTCTGACCTGAAGAGAACCATTTCGCAGCGAGACAAACAGGGTAATTGTCTGCGAGAACAGAAGAACAATTGTTGTCCGCGCGTGCGGTTTCTCGAAGCCGGCGTTTACCGGTTAAAAAGTTTGTACAAATGATTCGGAAGGATTCGTAGCCTGGCAGACGTCGTTGCGAGCAATTGTGCTTTATTGATCCTGCAAGCAAGTCGATTATTATTTGCAAATATTTGTCGATTTGCCGCGCCGACAAATAAACGGCGCAAGCTGTGCCCGAGACCGATCGACGAGCTTTACTTACGCCTTCAACTGTTTGTTTCGGAAGCTGTTTATTTCATCACTTTCTTCCGCTTCCGCTGACACTCGCCATTTTTTTTTACAAAACACAATTCCACTTCTCGTTCTTTTAATTATTAATTGACTGCGGATTTTTACGCAAAATAAACATTTTCTTCGTATTATACAGTGACTCGGATTAATATTCGGACGGTCTAAAAAAGACAATAACTTTTTTAATATTGTACTGTACGATTTGAACTTTTTTGAGAAGCTAGAGCAATTAATTTACTACAGGATGTGGAAAGAAATTTTTTCGAAAATTGCAATTGATCGGAATTGTAGAGAAAATACTATAAGTTGCATTTTACAACTTTTTTACGTGAGCCTATATCGAAAATTTAAAATATATGGTTTGTAGATCTGTGTCAATTATATGCACTATCAAAGTTTCAACGAAATCGGTTGATGCGGTAAAAAACGATATGCATTAAAAAATGTCAGAATCCTTAGATTTATTTCAGTCAGTGATCACACGAATAAAATGCACGAAAATAATACATTTATTATATTTTTTCTTATTTTTTTTTATTAGATTTTGGAGTGAGATATAATAATTAGATGTTCGAGCAAAATAAAAATTGTCTGCGTCAAAGAAACTGGTGCCGAATAAAATTATCAATTTTTTAAATAATTTCAACAAGACGAAAATAATTCATTTATTATATTTTTTCTTATTTTTTTATTAGATTTTTGGAGTGAGATATAATAATTAGATCTTTGTGCGCAATAAAAAGATTGTGTTCGTCAATGATAAGAAACAGGAACCGAATAAAATGATCAATGTTTTAAATAATTTCAACAAGACGAAAATAATTAATTTATTATATTTTTTCTTATTTTTTTATTAGATTTTTGGAGTGAGATATAATAATAATTAGATCTATATGCAAAATAAAAATTGTCTGCGTCAATGGTAAGAAACAGGAACCGAATAAAATGATAAATTTTTTAAATAATTGCAACAATACAGAGTTATATTTTTCCATCTATTAATTTTTGCCATTAATCCATAAAATTCGCATATGAGTGTAGATTTATCTGGCGAGTAAATTGTTCTCCCGTTTCGATATTTAGAAAATGATGTGTGGAAATGAAAATTTCCATGAAGATCCGTACGGGATCCGTATATTTGGTTATGAGATTATAATTATTTACTCGTCGAATTGGAGAGAGATTATTGCAAAAATGAATGGTGGAGACTTTCGAGATTTCCTACCCTCTGATAGAAGCATCGTGCGTGTAAAAGCAGTACGCGAGGAATCGATTGTACAAACAAGACCGGTGACCACCCTCGTTCCTGTTCTACCGATCTTTCGTTATACAATTTCGTTAGGTTCGCGAGAGGTAGCCATTGGGCCAACCGTAAAATCGTTTCATTGCCATTACATTTCATTTGAATAGAAAGATCCTCCTGAACGAAAATACAACCTCAAATCTGTCGCTGAAAATCAGTTAATGTATCGATAGAATCTTTTCTAACGGAATGATTACTCTAAAATTATTATTGCACACAAAAAAATGATAGTTAGAAAAGCATTTCGCTCGAAAAAAATTAATGCTAGAGATTAAATCGAAATAACTCGTCAATTATTAGTAGTCTGCGGAATATAATACAAAATAAAAATGTCTGCATCGATTGCAAGAAATACAAACTATTTAAATTGAATGTTATTTCTACCCTTAATGATTTTAATACAGGAGAAACCATATAATATTGACATATTTAATTTGAAAAATTTTCTAACAATTTTGAATTTCATCTACTCAATTTTGCTATAAACGCGTATTATTTATAATATGCAGTCTAATTATTATTAGGTTCAGAACACATAGAGGTCAATACAGTTTCAAATACGTAGAGTTTGATACTCAATTCAATCTGCTTCGATATAAAAATATCAAGGTGACCTTGGTAAAAAATGATTACATCAGAATATTTCCTCCTGTACATCATGCAACTTTGCTATACATCATTTGTTTAAATTATTACAAGTAACGGAAGTATTCGAGAGTGGACAAAATTATTGCCCCACCCTGCATAAATGAACTAATATTTCTTGGAAACACTATATGTATAATTTTTAGTGACTTTCCAAAATTGTGTAAAAAAAAGAGTGTATGCGATAAATAAAATTCCCAATGCTGCCGAAACTTACTTTAAAGCAAAGACTTGATATCGGTAAAATTGTCATGACGGAATTATGCGAAGAGGCAGCACCGAAACCGAAATAATACCGAAACGGATGAAAAACCGAAATCGTTAAAATACTGGTTTCGGTATATCCGATATTTTACCGAAATAAAAAACGAGATTTTTTAAGTATTTCCAATGCAAAAAATGCTCTAAATAAAAAGGAACTGCGTGCGACTTACCCCAGATACCCTCAAGAATCACAGTTACCTAAATTAGTTACGTGACAACCCTAACGTCGTAAAACCCTTCGTCGAAAGGAACAATCACGAGTCCGAATTCAAAAAAACTATCCACCGACGACGCATCTACCGTGGCTGTCATAAAACATTAATCCAAAGAACTCCCTAAGTGACTTTTCCCTTCAATAAAATGTTCTCCGCACCTTCGTTCAGGAGTTATTGACGGAAAAACACGGATCAATAAAATTTTGTAAGCTAAACGCTATTGCAAATGACCTTGGAACTCACTCTTTTCAAGGAAATACATTTTTGGAGTAATCTGCATAACCGTAGAAATAAATTATTAAACTGCACCCTCTCGTTTCTGTCATGAATGTATAAAATCCATTAAAATTTTCAATCTAGTTATAATTTTGTATAAGGCGGTAGACTTGTTTCCAGGATTGCAAGGGTGCGGGATTCGCCTTCTCATTTCTCGATAATACAAAAATGGGATATTTCGGTAGTCAAAAATGCTAGATAAAAGATCGATCTAGGGCGCTACCGCCCTCAAAAGTCCTATTTTTTGGTTTGCAAGGTGTAATTTGCATTATTCGGCAGTATGTAGCTATGAAAATAGCTGCATCTCGTTTCCAGGATTGCAAGGGTGAGGTTGGAATCTTAATTTCTGGACTACGTGGTGATCAGTGATTTTTAAAACAATGTATTCGTTAGTTTAATTTTGCATACAGAGTGTCCAATTAAAATTGTATTCAGAAGGAATGATTCCTGACGTCATTGGAAGTGACTTTTACCTTAAAAAAAAATGTTCTCCGCAGCTTATTCAGGAGTTATTTGACCGAAGAAATAAACTGTCAGACTGCATTATTCGGCAGCGAAATTTGCATTATTCGGAAGCATACAACTAGTGATGGGATCTGAATGACATGGAATCGCTTCGATTCAATGTTTACGACAACAGATTCGAATCTCTCGCAAGATAAGTCGAAGCTTAGAACTCTTGAAAGTATTCATTGTCTTGAAAACCTTGAAAGCCATAAAACTTTTGAAGATTTGTAAGAAGTGAAACTCTTGAAATGTATCGCGAAACAATGATTACGGCATGTCAGCACTGGGATGAACAACGGTATGAACGTACCAATATTATAAAAAGTATAACATTTATTAAGATTATCAAGAGTTTCAAGAATTTCTGATTTCGAATGAATATCGAATTGATTCGAAACTCTGTCGTGATTGATTTGTTCGAAAACTTTGCAAGACAGTGTATTGAATGCCCATCACTACATACAACTGCGCTATTTTCATAGCTACATGCTGCCGAATAATGCAAATTACACGTTGTAAACCAAAAAATAGGACTTTTGAGGGCGATAGCGCCCTATATCGATCTTTTATTTAGAGTTTTTGACTACTGAAAAACCCCATTTTTGTATTATCGAGAAATGAGAACGCGAATGCCGCACCCTTGCAACCCTGGGAGAAGGAGCCGTATTAATTGCTCACGGTGGTCCGACAGAATACTAAATCACTGTAATTTGTTTAAAAATTAGCGCTCGAGTGACGCCTCTGTGGCGACATTAATAATTGCTGTACTATTAATTAAAATATTGTTTACATCATTAAATCTGTCGGTATCTAATCAATTACTCAACATTTAAGTACTATATGAAGTATTACATCAATTTGAAATTCACCAAATTTAAAGAAATCATACAGAATAGAAATATTCTAGATCGAAAGAAATGTTTAATTTTGCAGTTAAAATAGCTCCGAGTGCAAAGGGTTAAAATGTATACTGTTAATTAGTCGTTTGAATACTTTCGCGGCGTTCATTAAGCCGATGTTGCTAAGGAATTTTTTATAATTATTGTTTATATTATCAGAGCGACTTTAAATTTAACATGTATAATCACGATACTTATACGTTACTATAGAAATAAAAATTTGTTGTAATTCGTAATATGACTCATATTTTTTAAGCGTGAAACTTTTCATTTCAAAGAGTTCGCATACTTTCGTGACTCACTGTAAGACCCTGCTTCAAAGATCGTTTCGAACTTTGTTTTCGCATTTTGTTTATAAACAGGCCCCCTCCACCAGAAAAAAAGAAACGCCTGTGAACTGTTAAAACATTCGAACCTTTATCCGTTTTGGAGCGGCGATCGATGAACAGTATGAACACGTTAAAAAAAAGATGGCAGGTGGTGGATGAGTGGCGTCCGATCAAACGCCTCGAATTGGCAGCGATTTCTCGACTCGCGCCCCTCCGACGAGTCAATTTTAATAATAACGCTACGCGCACCATGACTCGGACGATTTTCCGACGGGTTTCAATTATCCGCACTCCCACGGACGACGTGCAGCCCTTCCCCGCGAATTATCGATCCCTCCGGACACCGTGTAAGCCGCCGGAAGTGGGTGGAACCGCGGGAATTACGTTACAGAAAAACGAACAAGAAATAATCAACCCCTTTCCTATCGAGGGATGATCGTTAGGCTGCGGCAGTAGATCAGTAGACTTTATGCATGTGCTTAATAATTGTTAGACTGCGGATTTCATGCATTTATGGGAAACATGACAAAAAAAACAGTGAAAAAGTTAGAATGATCTAATCATGACAATCTAATGTTTTCAGCTTGTTAATCCCTTGCCCTACAATATCGTGACAGACACGTATTGAAGATTTTGAGCAGTCTAATAAATATGTACAGTCCGCGACAGAAAGATGGCACACCACGAAAAATCAATGTTTTCATCATTTGGACATAACAAATCTAGTCTTTCTTGGTACTTACACATTTTTATTACAAAATAAATTACATTACAAACAATGAAATTAAAGAAAATGACCGTTTGTTTGTGGAAACAAGAAAATAACAAAAATCGGTACGACAAAATGATGGCACATATACAAAAAAATACGTAATTAACGTACATAAAATATATAACATTGTGTTTAATACTTTGTGTCGCCTCCCTTATTTTCCAGAATAGCCAACATACGTTTCGGAAGCGACTTAAAGAGTTTTTTTAATATATTTTGGCCGTATTTTTGTCCATTTTTGTTCTATGCACGTTTTTAAATCTGCAAGGCTTTGGAATTGACTTCCGCCTTCGTAAACGTGTCTTGCTAGTTGTGCCCAACAATTTTCAATTATGTTGAGATCTGGCGATCTCGCTGGCCACTTTAAGACACTAATTTTGTTTTACTCAAAGTACCGCTTAACGGATTTTGCGGTATGCACGCTTGCATTAT
>CM052199.1:3455827-3505632 GCA_028455805.1 Lasioglossum figueresi | reverse complement strand
GCGATGAGAAAAGGTTCGATCTAGATGGGCCGGATGGTTTCGCACACTATTTTCACGATCCGCGGAAAGAAGAAAGAATATTAAGCCGCGGACACATAGGTGGCGGAGGAGCAATGCTTTGGGCCGGAATTGGTTATCGAGGAGCGACCGAAGTAAAATTTATAAAGGAAACTATGAACAGCAAAATTTATATAGATTCGATGGACGAACGATTAACTAAATTCGGACGGACAATTTCCGCGGAAAATTTTACATTTCAGCAGGATAATGCAAGCGTGCATACCGCAAAATCCGTTAAGCGGTACTTTGAGCAAAACAAAATTAGTGTCTTAAAGTGGCCAGCGAGATCGCCAGATCTCAACATAATTGAAAATTGTTGGGCACAAACTAGCAAGACATGTTTACGAAGGCGGAAGTCAATTCCAAAGCCTTGCAGTTTTAAAAACGTGCATAGAACAAAAATGGACAAAAATACGGCCAAAATATATTAAAAAACTCTTTAAGTCGCTTCCGAAACGTATGTTGGCTATTCTGGAAAATAAGGAAGGCCACGCAAAGTATTAAACACAATGTTACATATTTTATGTACGTAAATTACGTATTTTTTTGTATATGTGCCATCATTTTGTCGTACCGATTTTTGTCATGTTCTTGTTTCCACAAACAAACGGACATTTTCTTTAATTTCATTGTTTGTAATGTAATTTATATTGTAATAAAAATGTATAAGTACCAAGAAAGACTAGATTTATTATGTCCAAATGATGAAAACATTGATTTTTCGTGGTGTGCCATCTTTCTGTCGCGGACTGTAAAAGAAGATTTTTAAGCTTCCATTTGGTGCAGCACGATTATTGAAAAGCCTATTAACCCCTCGCATTACAATATCGTGTCTGACTCGTGATGTAGATTTTGAACAGATTCTGATAAAAATGTATGTTAACAATTTCCTTCAAACCGAAATAAAATTCTATTTTGGTTTTGTTAATATATGCACAGCTATTGGAGAACATGTAGGTATATATACACTCATACACGAAAGTATTCGAACGCTTACAATTCTGACATTCAACTAACGAAATATGGTACAACAAAGTTCTAATCACTGAAACCGTAAAATAAATCGTAGGGCGACGGGTTAATAGGCTAAGCTAGATAACGTGTTAATAAAAAGTAATTTTTATATCATAGTATCTACAAATAAATAAAACTTAACAGTTCTTAAAACGTTATTATTGTATCTATTAAATATACAAAAAAGTTAGGGGGGCGCGAAAAAAATTCTTTTTCCGGGGAATCGTAGTAACGTAAGGGTTGGAAACCGTTGGCGTAGAGGGGAAGATAGGGTAAGTAAGAATGCAAGTATTCGAATGCTCTGGCCCTTGCAGCAATTCAATATTAATTATTTTTTCACAGATTTCGAAAACCTTTGAAACGGGTCATGCCTAAGGTCATTTGAAATAACTTCTCGCTTTGCGAAAATTTTCGCCTCGACTCCGTTAAGGAGTTATTAATAAAATACATCGGCCAATCACAGCGCAGCAACAGCAGAGTCCATAGTATAGTCGCCCCCGTAATCCTGACGTCATTCGAAGCAACTTTTTCCTTTGCGGAAATGTTCTCCGCGGCTTCGTTCAGGAGTTATGAACGAAAAACACGGACCAATCAGAACGCGACTACAGCACAAGGACTCCGCCTCGGCGACAGGCCCCGCCCAGTTTAACATTGGTCTGCGTTTTTTATTAATAACTCCTTAACGGAGCATCGGAGAAAATTTTCGTAACGGGAAAAATTACTTGAAATTACGCCAGGAATAATCTCCCTCAAGGTTTTCCTACAGTTTTCAAACACTCTGTATATCGAGATAGTATTGTATTCTTTTTCTAAACGAAACACGAATTGATGGTTGTTAAAACTCCCTTTTCTAGGTCGCAGAGTGCCGGGGCAACCTATGCTCTCGTTTCAGCCAGGATCGTGGCAATGTTTTGCTATCATCGCCTCCGTTATTCGTATATCGAGTCTTTTACTGTTTCAGACGATCTTCGTGGGAGGCTGCACAGCGAACGCAAACACCCATGCACAAGAATAACATCTTCCGCGCTCCGCTAATCACAACACTCGGAGAGACAGTAGAAAAACATCGCGCCCCGCTCGTTCAAGTCTCCGCACAGGACAGAACTTCGTGAAGTTAATGAAGTGGCTCGTACCCGAAAATTGCGTTTCAACATTTTTCTCGGTGTTCCCCAACCGTCGTGTGTGCCTACAGTAAGAAGCATAACTGATTCCACACACTTTAACCGTCTATTGCATTCCGTTCCCGATTGGGGACTTAAATTTCAAATGTTCTACAGGGTGTCCCAAAACTCCTTCGATTCCCGGAAATGGGAGGATCCTTGAGTCATTCGAAGCAAACATTTTCCTTTGCCAAAATGACGTCCGCGGTTTTGTTTAGGAGTTATTAACGAAAAACACGGACCAATCAGAGCGCGACCTATGTAAATGTATGTACTCACTTTCTCGAAGGATGTTTCCACATTAGCGATCTCTCCATTTTTCTGCTGCATGATTATTTTGATTCTTGTAATTTTCTTACCTGTGGTAGACAAGCGATAATGTCATTCGAGACTGAATTATTTATAAATATATCGACACTAACCATACCACGACAGGTTTCCTACTTTATGTTTCATAATTATTGAAATTGCACAAATATTTCTATTGGGAATTGTTATAGGTAAACCAAATAAATTCAGTTTCGTAACTTTTGTAAAACAATTGTGCTCGGTACGGTTAGTGTTAACGATAGACAATAGTAGCGTGAAGTCAGAGCTGAATAAAATATTTCAAATAATAGAAAGTCTATTTTATTGTAAATTGTACACGTACTTTTGAAACACTATATTTCTGAGACAATTTTTCCAAAGTTCTATTTGAAGAATTTAATAAATACTAATAAATTATTTCAACATTACATTAAATATGAATTAATTATTCAATATTAATAAATACTATGATTTAAAAAAAATAATTTTCCAAAGTTTCACCCAGCAATGACAGAAATTAAAAGTTTAGTATGATCTTCCTAAAATAGAAAGAATAATATCAAATGTTTAAAACACGAGTCCATGTATTTTTATTAAAGTTGCAAGAATATACAATTGCTTATTAGTTAAAACAAACCATTTGAAAAGTGTCGCCAATTCATTTACACCATATTGTTCGTATGCGTTTAACAAACGTTTGCCGGTCCCTTAACCCTAGATAGACGAAGAAGCAGGAGCCTCGAAAATTTAAAAACAGGTATGTTAAAGATATGAGTAATTTCAGTGTACATCAATATTTTATATTATTTATTATGTATATTAATTAATGACTATTTTATATTACCGCATTATCCAACAGGAGTCGTTGCATAATTGTTTCAAGCCTTTTAAACAACAATAGCAATTTCAATAGTGAACAGACAATTAATCATGAATCGACACGAATAATAAAAATATAAAAGAATTTAGGGTAATTAGATTTCCATTTAAGGATATATTGTATAATTGAAATACAATAATATATTGATATATAAAATATATAATAATATATCGATATATAAAATTATAATAATATATTGATATATCGATATACAAAATATATGTATAATAATATTGATATATAAAATATATGATAATATGTATATTGATATTTGAAATATATAATAATATATTGATATTGTACAATAAATTAACGTAAAATATTTCTCGCGGTTTGAAAAATTATGTTCCCTCCTCCTCCGTCTTTCGAAGGTCAAAACTACCGGCTTCTTAAACGTAAATTCATCCTAATTAATTCCGGACCAATACACGGCAATAAATGTTCGCAGTATGAAGGACACTTTTATTGCGATATCGCTACCAATTGTATGCATCGTTTTGATGTCGTAGAAATGTTTAATGAAGACCTAAGCGTCACGCGGTTAATGGCACTTGGAGATTAGCTGACAAGTAGACTGTCAATTTTGCGTATAATATCGTCATCAACTGACAATACACTTCGTATGTTCTGCACAGCTAAAAGAATGTTGAAAAAAAGACTGAAACACAAGCAAACAATATTTTTCGGCAGAAGTGTCGGAAAACCAGAAAAGGGTCTAGTCAAACTAAACTCGTGTAAAAAGCTTCGAAAGATAATGTAACGTAATGTTAATTTGTTACAATATAGAATATTCATATTCCAAACGAAATAAACTTACAATTGTTCAATCCGCAGTGTAAGCTTAATAATCAAGAGACACATAATTTGCAGCACACAGTCTACGTTTAACAATACATTTACAGGACCTGTCAAAATGGGAATACCATGTACAGGGTATTCCAAAAATGTTGTACTTAAAAGGGCTGATTCGTGACGTCATTTGAAGCAACTTTTTCCTTCGCGGAAATGTTCTCCGTGGCTTCGTTCAGGAGTTATCAACGAAAAACACGGACCAATCGGGGCGCGACTACAGCGCGGGACTCCGCCTCGGCGACAAGCCCCGCCCAGTTTGGCGTTGATCTGCGTTTTTCGTTAATAACTTCAAAAGTCAGCCTCGGAGAAGATTTACGTAAAGGAAAAAAATGTTCCAAATGAAGTTAGGAATCATCCCTTCCAAGTACAACATTATCGGGACACCCAAAATCCGCAGTCTACAAAAAATTCAAAAAGACAGATCCCTGTTGTTTTTGTAAATTAATATAAAATAGTCACTATTAATGATGAACCACAGAATTCATTGCGAACGATGCATTTACTCGTACGAATTGTTATTGTTTAAGTACCGTGTTAAGTATTCGAGCCGTAAAGTCGTCCTTAGCTTACGAAACTGATGCAGCAAGTATCGGTCGAAATTCCAGGTGAGTAATCTGACCAATTACTACAATAAGCTTTTGGCAAATGTATATCCGTCCCTCCTTTCTCGCGAATCGATGAATTCGCGTTACGGTGCGGGATTTGCCGGCGCGATGTTAAGCGTTTATTGACAGGGATCAACGGATATTTATTCATCGCGAAGTATTTGGACTGTATAAAATACTAAAATAAAGGAAAATAATAATGCGTGTGTACGGAGGTGGGGGTGGCGTAGATAATGATTTTATGCGTGCCGGGGGAGGGGAATTACATACGCAATTCTGATCAGTAAATTGAGTGAAAAACTTCCCCCTCCCCCACCTCTGCGTCGCGTCGCGCCGCGTTGTACGACCGATAAAATTTGAATAAAAAGTCAATTATGAAAACTCGAATAAACAATCGCGTCCGACGGCGCCGCGCAAATTAAACGGGGCCGACCCCCGTTAATTTTTGCAAACTGAAATTAAATACAGGGAATGCTTGATCAAAGAACGCCGACGCGCGTAAACGCGTTTATTCCCCCGTCGACGTCAACCATTTTTTAACGATCTTTCCGCAAATATTAATCGGTTAAACATTCCCAGCGTGTGAATTAATTGCGACCACCTTAATACCGACCGAATCAATCGGATATCAACGGTTAATACGGCCAAATCGATTCGTGATTTTCTCGTTCGAATAGCTCGGCCGCGTTATTATTAATTTATTTTTCGTTGGATAAACGGTAATTCTTATTAGTAGCGGTTTAATTGGTACACTTAGAAGACTAATTTATTGCGACGCTGAAAGGCCGGTCGACCTACCTTTACGAACGTAGAACAGATCTTAATTAACTAACTATCGATTTTTAACCCACTATTTTTTATACGCTACACGAAATAAAAATCATTTAATTTTTTCAGGGTTCTGTGAAATTTTTTATTTCTCTCTAGTCGTCTTCTGGAAATTCTTAAAAATTTCATATTGTTACATTTTACTCATTTATTATTATATATATATATATATATATAACTTTTTCCTTTGCGAAAATGTTCTCCGTGACTTTTAATAGTGGATCATGCATCGATGGTATCTACAAAAATCGAAATAATTAGAGAATCAAATTTCCAAGCTCTGTTAGTATAAAAGTGAAGAATGATTCTCCAACTATTTTAAGAAGTACAATAGCAACGAAACAGTTCGTTGGTTTTTTTGCGATTATGCTCTTTACAACTATCGAACCCTGTAACTCTGGTGTATGGGGTATAAAAAATATAAAGAAAATTTGATGGAATATCTTCGAATGATGCTAGAAAGGAACATTATGTTGTTATGAAAATACCATCTTGGTTAATTCTAGAAGAAGAAAAAAACTCGCTTAAAATATTATCTCGGTTTTCGTGAGCTATTCAAGTGTTTTGATCGACGAAAATTGAACGAGATAGTAATAATTCTATGTATACAGGATGTCCTAAAAATGTTGTACTTAAAAGGGACGATTCCTTCTAAGTACAACATTTTTCGAACACCCTGTATGTATGATAAAACTACCAGGTGCTATTTTATCAATCCTTTTGTCCGACAAAATGAATTTGTTCTTAGACAGCGGATTTCGTGCATTCTGTCAATTTATGACAAAAATAGGTGATGTAAAAAGTACAAAGATTTAAAAAATTTCAAAATGTCAACACATTTTTTTACCGTGACAAAAAGATTGTTGAACGTGTTCTCTATGTACAGTGTATCGGTGTATAGTCTACTTTGTCCATAAAAAAATATATCTTTTGCTATTAAAAAACTACGGATTCCCGAGAGCTGCGCGAAGTAACACGATTTTTTTCGAAATGGATGGTGCGAAAAACGAATTGTATTCTATTGGAATTCCATAGTTGTGACAAATATATGAATTGTTATAAAACGGTTCATGCGATGCTACGCGGATATTCTAAGGATCTATCCTAAACGATCGATCCGGAGTCGCCGGATCGTAATCTGACGACTCTGGATCAATGAAGCCTTGCACTCGAATTTGTTCACCGGAAGGTGATTATATAATTTTCAATAAACTGAATTCGGAGTGCAAAACCCTTAACAGTAAAATTTCGTGAAAAGATGTCGTAAAACTCGAAACGAATCAGCTAATGAAAAACATAAATATATTCGACAGTAATAAATAAACTGCGGATCTTTACGTGTGATATTTTCAACTGTTGTAAATTATTAAAAAAGAACCTTTCGACTTTTTTTCGTAATTGATGCAGAACATTTTTATTTTGCGCAAAGATCCGCAATCTAGTAACAATGAATATCGTCAAGGTTATGAAAGGTCATTAAAGTAGTTTGATCTTCAGAAGATGGCTTCGATTTTGGATCGTCCTGTATCGTTTAGCATCTGTCGAAGATGATCTGCGACGCGTTTAACCTACACAGAATTGTTGTAAGGCTCTCAATTCGAATCGTAACTTACTCTAAGACGGCAGGAAAATTGTATATTTATTTAACAAATCTGGTGAGTTGGAGAGGCACGTGTTCAAATTCCACAAGAGGAACCACATGGTGAAAAACATCAACGAGTTGAACGATTACAGGTGAGCTTGCAAATTAATATCCTGATTATGGTGCCAAATATCTGAACGATGAACGCTGATGCTGCTGGACTGGGTGTCGACAATAAGAATAATTATTAGACTGTGAATTATTGCTGCAAAATGACAATTGTTTGGAATTGCAAGATATAGAAGTCATTTTTTTTTTAAATTACAATTAAATCATGTAAACATATTTTATCATAAATTAATAAAATCCGTAGTCTGATAATTATTATTTGCAGCTGCAGTCTGAACGAGGACTCTTCCAATTTCAAGTTCAGTATTTAGAATTTATAAATTATATAAAAGATAATGAGGGGACTCGGAAGGCTCGATAATTATTACAATGATCAATGAATCGATCAAAATCTCTCTCTTTCTAAATCCTGGAACCAATACTATAGACTCTGAACCACCTAAAGATCAGTCAGTGGTCCAGAGGACGACACTCTAGTCTAAACAATGCAATAAATCGTCGATCGGTTCAAATACAGACTGAACCCCACAGACTAATCCAATGAATACAGCTAATCATCAATCAAGAACCTCCTCTCTAAGCCTACGGACTTCAGACCAGCCAGAGATCAATCAGTGAACCAGAAGGCGACTATTAAAATTGTGTGCTATACGCCATATTGGAAGCCAGACTGCAGTCCTTAACAAAGTGGATCGACGGAGTTCAGTGTTCGGACGAAGATCAGTGAGTAAAGGTAAATAAAGATCAGTGGGATCCAGGAGGTAACCCTCCAGCCTCTAGGGCCTAGAGTCTAGGCAATGTCTTTCGATAGGTTAAAACCATGTACTCCATGTTGGAACATAGATCTACAGTTCCTAGACCACCTAAAGATCAGTCGGGGATCCAGAAGGCAACCCTTCAGTCTCCAGGGCCTAGAGTCTAGGCAATGATTTTCGGTTTGGTTAAATCGATCTGCTTTATATTTGAACATAGACTGCAGTCTCTAGACCACCCAAAGATCAATCATTGATCCAGAAGGCGCCCCTGTAGTCTAAAGATTGCAATGAATCGTGGATCTTCTAATATCCTATGATATTTTTTGGAGAACAGAATGTAGTCTTCAACAGAGTGCAGCCTCCGGACCCCCAAAGATCAGTCAGTTGTCCAGAAGGCGCCCCTTTAGTCTAAAGATTGCAATGAATCGTGGACCTTCTAATATCCTATGATCTTTTTTGGAGAACAGAATGTAGTCTTCAAGAGATTGCAACCTCCGGACCCCCAAAGATCAGTCAGTGGTCCAGAAGGCAACCCTCTAGCCTAAAGATTGCAATGAATTGTGGACCCCTAAAGTCCTGTGCTCTAACTTGGAGAACAGGGTGCAGCCTTCAGCCCACCCATGGATCAGTCACTGGTCCAGAAGGCAACCCTCTAGCCTAAAGATTGCAATTAATTGTGGACCCCTAAAGTCCTGTGCTCTAACTTGGAGAACGGGATGCAGCCTTCAGATCACCCATAGATCAGTCAGTGGTCCAGAAGGCGCCCCGTTTTGTCTATAGATTGTGATCAATGAAAACCCTGTGCTCTAATGAATTCTGGGACTGAAGTCTAGGGGAACCTCCTAGAGATCAGTGACGGGTCCCGAAAGTTTCCCCCCGTTCTCCACCGCGAATCGGTCGATCTTCTCCGTGAACGTGGTCCCCTTGCCTCCGTCCACGTCCCCGTCCTCCTCTTCGTCCTCCTGCTGCCTGCCAGGCCCATCCAGTTCATCCAGTTCGTCCTCCTCGTCGGAGGAGACGCTTCGTGCCCGCTTAGCCTTGATCGAGCCCTGATCAATCGTTTCCTCGTCCTTCTCACCGATCACCTTACTACGCAGTATGTCCAGCAGCTTCTCCCGTCTGACAAATCACGGTTCGATTCACGTTACATGCGTGTCTCACGGATCATTCAGCTGGCATCGTCTGCCGCTAACCGGCCCAACACAAGTTTCTGTAATGCGGTCTTTTAGAAGCGGCAAAAGCAACAGTTTCAGCTGAAAGCCATGCTGCCGGCTAGAAGAACAGAAAGAACACCAGGCGGTTTCGGCTTTTTCCCTGACCCAATAGCGTGTGGACCCTTTTTTTTGTGCGGGGGTGCTGGGTGGATTTGGTGTGGGCGGGGTGTGTGTGCGGAGTTTCGTTGACCGATAGCTCGAGAACAAGATAGCGACACACGACTGTTAGCTTGAATACTATTATCGCGACTGACGGGTTTGTGTTTATTGTTAGTCAACGGATTCGTTTGCTGATCATTTGGAGAACATGGAAACGGTACGGTCCGGGACAGTAACTGGTCCTACACTTGACTTGATTAGCAGACATCGTTCTCATTAGATCACAAATTGGGATAACAAATGTGCGGATTGCAACCCCTTACCTTTTTCATAGCAACTCTGCGGGTTTGTTGTGCAAAATAAAAAATGTCTGAATTAATTCCAGGATGTACAACATTTGTTTCTTTTCTTAACGATTGTAATAAGCAGATTTTATGCAAAATAAAGAAACGCGGCACGGTCACGTGATTAACCCGGCACTGGAAGAGACGGAGTAACTTTTTCCCCTCATCTAGCGACGCAATTAATACAGACAATTTCTATTTTGCATAAAATCAGTCTACTTATTACTAGACTGCGGATGTTTATGCAATTTTCAATTTTTCTAGGTAAATTTTAAGAAAGTTGCATTAAATAGAATCTTATTTGCCGTGCTAGTAGCCTTTTCAGATCTGGAGTAAATAAAAATCGTACCATATTCTATCAAATTTTACATGCCAGCGTTTTTTTAAAGATCCGCAGTCCACGTATCACTGTTCCAAAAAATATCAGAAAATTTGACCAAGACTACGGAAACCAAAGAGTGTATCGACACTCTACAAGTGTGAACAGAGCAGTATGATCCGAGCCGTACCGGGTCGCAGCGGCCACAAAACACGAAATTAATAATACAACATTTGATCATTTATTGAAATTGCTACGTATAAGCTCTCGTCGATCCGCGTGAGAAACAAAATGGGGCACGGAGCCATTAAAAAATTCGTGTACAAATGTATCGTGTCGTTTCTTCTCCGTCGCACTCGTGAGAAAAAAAAAATCAAATGCGCGCCGATGATTCGCAGTTAAAGGTTTCCATCCTCGTCGATCTCCGCAAGAAAAACACACACGTCGCTCTCTGGGTAAACGCGCTTTAAAAAAGAGAAGTATACAGTGACGTTGAAAAAACGAGCCCAACGATTAAAACACGCGAACAGTCTATCGTCGATAAAACTCTTGAATCGGCGTATCCTCTGAATCGTTACAAAAATATTGCCCAACAGAACGCTGCGCCACCGATCGGTCGTTTTCATCGTTCTCATCTTACACCTACGAAAAGCGTATTTTTCCGATTTTCGATTACTGTACACTAAAAACAAATCATCAGTCATTTCATTGATTAGATCGATCGACACTTATGCTACGAGACGAGAGATTCTACTCCTACGAACACGATTCGAAAAACCCCACGAGACTATACACAGTCGATCCAAAAACATTTGTGAACATTGAATTTTCAGAAAATTGCCCACATTTAAACTGTAATAATTTTGTAAAAAATGGTTGTACCACAATAAATTCGGACTCATTTTAAAGCTCGAAACCTCTAGTTTCATAATCCATCTTTCCACTTCATTTCAAGGTTTTTTTCAAGACGGAGCGGTATGGAAACTGAAGACATGTTTTTTTCGAAAATGTTGTATATGCAAACGTCTTTGAAAATTTTGAAAATATTTTTCCGGGACTGAGGCCAACATGGATTTAAAGAATGGAGCTTCCTCTTTACAACCACGCCTTGAAAATTGATGTACGATTTTTTTTAGTCGTTTTATCGAGCCTTGAACGAGGGATGTAAAGTCGACTTAGACAGTAGCACTTACCAGTTGCACACGACAAAACTTGTCCCTCGTTTTTGTGCGATAAAACAGTGAATGAAAATCGTACGTCATTTTTTAAGTTCTCGTTGTAAAGGTGAGGCTTCAATCTTCAAATCTGTAGTATTTTGATTTACGAGAAAAATTTCTGAAAGTTTTTGTAGACGTTCGAATTTTCAACGTTTCTAAAGAAAATGGGTCTTCGGTCTTCCAACTGGTGCATCGTGTAAAAATATTTTTGAGAAAAATGGATAATTGTGTGCGAAAACAGAGGCTTCGAGCTTCAAAATGAGCCTTGATTTATGGTTGTACTATCTTTTTAAACGAAGTTATTGCAATTTGAATATCAACAAGTTTTCGAGAATCGAAAATGTCTAAATACTTTTTGAATCGACTGTACAGGATGTAAAGAAATATAACAATATTAATTTCAAGGTCAGAAGGTCAACCATTTTTTTATTGCCTGTTATTCTACTCATAACAAAGATAAAAAGTGAAAGCTGAACGATTGATTGAACATAAATAAACCAGTTAAATATTAAAAAAACTTTACCATAATTTTTTAAACGCTCGATTGAGTTTTTACCGATGGTTCCTGTTGCACTTTTTATCCTTCGGTTGAATATAATACGATGCGATTAAACAAAATTGTTGACCTTTTGACCTTGAAATTAATGTTTCTTATTTTTCAAGAGAACGATTCAGTTTTGATCGATGGTTCCTTCTATACTTTTTATCCTTGCGACGAATAGAATACGATTCAGCGAAAAGAAATGTTTGACCTTGACCGTGAATTTCAAGGTCAAGGCATATAATTTCTATACACCCTGTACATGTCTGAGAGGCGTTTTAAAAAAAAGATCTATATTACAAAATGTCTTCGACGGAATGTGATTGAAACGATCGAGCCAGTCGAAAAGTTCAACTTAAAACGAAAGACAGCACACGGTTATGCGATGTTGCCGCTGAAAAAACCAGCTGCGATGCTAAAAGGGAGCCGAACGCATGCCGGACAAGCGAAACCATGCTAAACAATAGACGAAGACATGATTTACATTACAGAAATGTACACACACTCGAGAACACACCGCTACAATTACATATGTATAATTACAGGAGGACACAGGGTATCGAGATGCGAGAAGCTGCAAAATCGAAATTACAAAATCCATCAAATCAGCAACAAATGTTAATTATTAAATACATACCTTCGATTCGGTAAAAAGTTATTCGATCGTGATCTACAGCTTCTCGCGATCCAGCATGAGACTATCAACATGAACAGGATGTGAAAAAATGTTTTGCAAAATGATTCTAATCTTTGGTGGAGTAAACAACAACGAAACAGTACTATGTAAAAATTAATTTTTCACATGGAGATTCGAGGTCTAATATTTTAATTATTTACGTGACGATGTGCTGATGTAATAGTTAATAGCTCTGCTAAGTTGATAATAAGTTATTGGCCCGACAACAAATTTTCAAATAACAATAAACAAATTCTATAAAATATCATCAGCTTAACAAAACATCTACATCATTTGCTAGTCAACTGATATTAATTATTAGACGAGTACAGCGCGATGCACGAAAGAAACGAAAAACTGACCTTGAGTTCCACGGACAAGGTCAATTTCTCGGTATATTTATTTACAACAGACCTCCGCTGATTGGAAAGCGTAGAATCATCTGTAAAAACCATGAAAACATTTCTACACCCTGTCTAACCAGTAAGCAGAAGAAGAGCCTCGAAGAGTCGATCGTGAAGAGCGAAATCTGTGCAAGTGGTTTAAACATTCTTGGACGGAGATTCTGCGAGGCCAAGAGGCTCTTCATCTACTCTACAGACTTAATAGAAGCGTTTCGGAATAGGAGAATGGTTCTGGGACTGGTCCAGAGCTTGATCGACACTGAGCTTCGTCTAACAACCATGAAAAAAATGAAACATAAACACTATCAATAACTAATGAGGTTCCTGTAATATCTCTGTGTCATCATCGCGACCCGTCGTCCGTATTTCCTATTCTTCCACTGAAGGTGTCAAGTGTGATTTACAAAAAGTTCCTAGCCCAATCACTAGACTGCGGATCTCCGTGCAAAATAAAAATTGTACTGATCGTCCATCGGGAGATGGACTGCACGAGGGCCCCACTCTTGACGTCAGGCTGTGGACCCCCTCTTACGCTCAGCTTCCGTTAGGAACGGTCGTCATAGGAGCTCAGCGTCCTCGTCAAGGGCCAATAGGGGGAGTGAGTCGTGTATCGCGGACTGGGACATCACGTGGTCCCTCCAAGTTTCCCACTGCCACCTCCTGATGGACGATCAGTACTTCCCCCCTCTTAATAATTGTAATAATCCTAAAAAGACCACCCACTCATTTCTTGGAATCGTATTGTCCGCAAATAAAGGCCTCTCCTAATTTTTTTTTCCTAAATCACACAACATCCACAGTCGACTAATCGCAACTAGAGCGAATGTGAACCAAGCTGAGGACCAAGCGTGCCAGGACGTCGGCCGAAGGGAAGCGTATTACACACATGAGGATTTGTAGTATCGGAACGACAGAACCTACGTGCTATAACGACATGATACATAGTAGTAGCCTCTAGCAAGCCCTTGAAGCCCCCTGGATTTTTGCGACACGTGGCGACGAAGTGGTACACGCGGGGATGGTGGTGGTATCTTTTTTTGTTCGCTTTTTATGTTTTATAGGGACCCGCCCGTACGTAGCCTAAATGTAGGCGGTGGTGTAGGTAGCGCGTGAAGGTGCTGTCAGGACTCTGGAGGTCAGGATTCCCGTCGAGCAGAGATCTTTCGGCACGAAGGAGCCACCACCGACTACGGTCACTTCCGGGATATCGGTGATGGCTCTGCTCGCATCGTCATCGAGACGATGATGCTCGTCCTCGCTCACCGTTCTCCGGTCTCTGATAGTGTAGCATGCACCGTCCGCCTCGCTGAACGACCTCTTACTCATGCCCTTCTTCTTCCTCTTCTTCGAGCTGCCCCTCTGGCTCCTCTGAAGTCCATCATCCTTCTTAACCTTGATCTCCGTTAGGTTACACGTGGTCCCATCGTCAGCATCTACGATACTCGTAGAGTCTACCTCTTCAACTTTCACCGGCGCAACCGCATCCTCTATCGACTTCGACGCGTCCTCTTTGTCTTCGACGTTTCTAGCTTCGGCAGGTTCAACCTCCTGCCCTGAATCCCCTTTCTTAGACGATGGGTTGTCAGTGGACGTTAGGCTCGCGATGTCTTCCAAGGTATTGTCCTCTCGGTTGCTGGTTGCTAAAGCTGGTTGGGTGTTGGAGGTGGTTGTCCGGGTGTCTTCGACGGTCCAGGCATCCAAGACAGGACTACAATCAGCGATTCGGTAATGACTCGACTTGTCCGGGACCTGTTGGTGCGCCAGGTCCATTGAGGCTCGGTTCCGCAGGAACGGGAAGAAGTGCGGGATAGAGGATGTAACTACTGATGGGACCAGGCTACAGGTGTCGGATAGAGCGGTACGCACGGGGGTGCTGGTTACGTAGGGCGTTTCGAACGATACAGGCGTGACGGATCTTGCGTTTACGCACTTTGCCACGTGGTTCTCGGCCAGGGTCTTCGACGCCCGCGCCTCCTGCAGCTCTCGTCGCAGCGCCAGCGTCTCTTCCTCAAAGGCTGCGATCTCGCGGCCTTCGTTGCTAAGTGCCAACACAAGTCCACCGTTTATACAACATTTCTACACCGGGGTCAGACGCGGGGATTGGGCATGTGGTTTTGTTGGGCTTTTCTTTTTTTTTTTTTTTGGAGAACGTCAACGACGCGAACGCGGGGTCTCTGTGTGCGGGAGGAAGCTGTCTGCGGTTCCAGCATGCGGATCAGGTCGGGATTCTTTAGCTACGTCCACGCTGGAGCTTCTTGTTGCCCTCTTACTCTTTCGTTGAGACAAAGTTGCTCGACCTTGCTTCAGTGTGGACGTAACTTTACGCTGTCCAACAGTTTTCGTGTTTCTTATGCTGCCTCTACACGTCGGGCCAATGTGTTCGAGTGTAGACTTGTTGTTTGTTTGTTAGCATTAGCGTACCTCCGCAAATATTAAATGAATCCGACAAATTTCAAATATGTATAAATGTATTAGCTAGATTCTACTTTCTGGTGAAAATTCGAAAACCTATTTGTAAAAAGGATCTTCAACTTTGAACATTTTTTTTATAAACACTCAACTTGTTTACTGAAACACAAAATGTGCTGTACATATTTCGGAAGAGACAGGCGTTTTGGGGTTGGTTTAGAACAGAGCCGGGGAACTTCTCCCCCGCACTTAATTCTCTGGTCTCCCACTCTTCGGCGCCACCCCTTCACTTTATTTCCAGAGCGGGGGAACTGTTTCCTGAAAGAACTAGACCGAGAACAGAGGGAAAACAGTGTGCAGTTCCCCGGCTCTTTAGAAGATAGAAGACAGAAGATAGAATAAAAGTTTTAGGTGTGTGGAAGAATAGAAGCGGATTAGGTCTCCAGTTAGGCATAAAATATTGCGCTACGGGAATTCGAGAGTCGGCTTCTTTCATTAAACACTGTGTGTATCGTAGATTTTATGGACCATGTAATTTTACAAATACTACGGGAATGTATCGTGATACCAGCAAATCTCCTTCAAACGTGTCACTCATTACTAGACTCCGGATCTTTATGCAAAACGAAATGCTTTATGAAAAAATATAAATTTATATTTTTCACTAATGATTTTAATCAAATAAATATCCGGAGTCTGCTCAATACTTTTGCAACTTGTAAAACGAGACAAAGGTACAGCAAAGCCTTGATCTAAGAAAATTGCCTATCTTCTAATCCAATTAGAAAACTTCTTTGTTTTTCGTTATGCTTTCGTGGGATTTTCGCCAACTTATTTGTGGCATTTTTCTGATTGAAATGCCATCTGAACACAATAGTAGAACTACAGGATCTAAGAAACAGCACGGACCCGAGGATTTTTCTTGGATCAAGGCCTCGCTGTAGTTCCTTCGTGTTGCCAAAAATAGTGAGATCTACAGTGGGATGTCAAAGTCAGGAGAACAGTGGGAGAAAGTAGAGAAACTGTAAAGAATTACGGCGCATCAATTAAAGATATTAACATATTTATACAGCTCCGCGATTCAAACGGGAAGATTATTTGGAAAATGTGTCAAACACGGATACTTGAAAAATTCTCGAAATTGTTTACGTTACACCCCGTACAGTATCGAATTCTACGAGGAGTTGTACGAGGAATTGCAGAAACACTGATCGAAAGAGATTCATCTAATTTATATCCACCGACCAATATTCTACTACCTCTTGCGTCCTCTTCTGTCTCCGGTGCGAAATCTGTGCGTCGCGAGATCACAACCAACAACGTTTACACAGTTCTCAAGAGGAAAGGTAGCCTAAGTTCATTGTACAAACTTCCTACAACCAAACCAATCCGTAAATGCGTACTCACTTTGCTTGCAGCTTCAACGCGGCCACCTCCTCCTCCAATTTCGCGATTCGCCTCTCGCTTTCCTCCTTCTCGTCGGTTAACTTCAGAATTTGGTTCTGGAACAATGAAAAACAACGAATTCATTATTAAACGCATCGTGTTTATTTCCTTACATAATTCTTAACCGTTTTAATAAATTATTTTAATCGTTCTGGCTAACTTCTTTAAGAACTTTTTTACTCTTATGTACCATTAACCTTTAGTTAGTCGCGCATGGGGTCATGGTGTAATTTCGATCTCTTCATAAATGCGTAATTCAGAGACCTAACTAATGTAAATACATAATTAATTATACAGCTAACGATGCGGTTAACCAAAGACGTTGAAGAAATTTCGCTCGGCAAGCACCGAGTCTACTCCCATCGGAGAAAAACGAGGATAAAGATAAAAGATAAGGGAGACAATAATACGCGGTACAGATAAGATGCCTCGTTTCGAAAGAAATCAAACAATTTACATAGCATCCTGCAATTTTTTACAGATAACGGTTTACGGCTGTGGAATGCTCACGGCACGCCTTCGCTAACTTTCCACTTGGCGACGGCTCGTCAAATTTTTACTAATTACTGTGAAAAAAATTAAAAGATTCGTGAACGAATCTTCCACGGATTTGAAGACTGAAGCACCCCCTCCCACCTTTGCAATGACAGCTTAAAAATGTGTAACAAGAAGTGCTTGCAATCTCAAAACTTTAAATTTAGTACTTTAAGCATAAACAAAGGGTGTCGACTACACTAGCAAACATCTATTTCGCATTAGAGTAATTATTTTATTCAATAAAAATTGATTTATCTTGCAGATCGTATAAAGTTCCATGTAACCAGTTATGTAGAAAATGGAGTGCACGAGTAACTAAAGAAATAAATTTGTGATAATGATTACCACACGGATGCAACTTTACAATCTCAATAATTGTGAATTCGAAATGCCAGAACCTGCCCATTTTGACTAGCGTCAAAGTATTATACCGGAACCATTGTCTGTAGTATAAATCGACGTGTTCCACGCATTTTTTTATAGAAGGTTTGTCGCAATGTTTGTGTTATTTCAAAAACGGTGTAAAAAGAGTGTACCAGCGAATGCCGGTTGGCGAACTGGAAGACAGAGAGAGAGAGAGAGAGAGAGAGAGAGAGAGAGAGAGAGAGAAATATCGAACGAATCGGGATCGCGCGAATAACACGAATTTCGCGTCGTCGCGACGCATCGAGTGGCCTCCGTTGGGCGTCGCCGACGAGGAGGAAAATTTACATGCACGAAAGTGGAAGGTCCCGGAGGTTCAATTACGAGATTGGCAACGCGACGGAGATGGCAGAGCCACGGCACAGCAGAGCAGAGCGCGCGGACGGCCATCGCTTCGGCTGATGAGGCTAATGGATGGTTGAAACCCGAGAAGACCGTGGAAAGAGGGAAAGGAAAGAGGCCAAGGGAGAGGCCGTGACAGCCGCTAAGTGCCTCATCCTTCACCCTTCACCGTCCCTCTTCACCCTCTACCGTTGGGGTACTTTTGCCCTTCCCTCAAGCCCCCTCTCTCGGCCACCCCATAGGCAAGGTACCACCCTCATGTGAAACCTAATCATTTTTACCCGCGTCACGGATATTTCGTATTACGTCTACATTAGGTTCTCCGGTATCAACCGGTTTTTATTAACGGAGCCCGGCTCCGATATGGGAGGAGCCTCCTGCCCTCCCAATTATGGGATGAAGTCAATTCTTCGGGGTCGATTGGCTGACTCCTATAGTTGGCTATACTTAGTTAGCTTCCTAGGAAACCCGTGCGGCCGAACGATCATTATTCCGTCGATTTTCTGATCATTTTCGAGAATACACTACGAAAATATTACCATCGTTATTTACGAGAGATTCGTATTATTTAGAGGCGCGGAAGAAACAGAATGAAATGACTGCCTATTTTATTATGTATAATGGTTCCTTACTAATTAGTAGACTGCGGATGTTTATGCAGTATACAATTTTCGTAGACGAATTTTAATAGAGTGGAATAAAATAAAATCTTATTTTCAGTGGTAGGAGTTTTTGTAGGAAATTCTGTCGAATTTTATATTCTGCCAGATTTTGCGCAGTCTACTAATTAGCAAATACAATTATTATGATCTGTTTTACACGTGACGTCTCTCCCACAAAATGAGGAGAGACGCCACATTAGATGATGAGCGTTGCGACTAGATTGTTATTATGATAGAATTTTTTTCATTTTAGAATGCAGAGGAAATATGTCAGACAACGTAACGTTGCAAAAGGACAGTGGAGCGATGAAAATTTGAAATTGAACGTTAACGAGATGGCTGAAATCTAGAAACACAAAAATATATGTATTAGGACCTTTGACATACATAGAAGAAAATATGAAGAGGAACCCACAAAGGCACTGCAACAACTGTCTTTTTCTTTCTGTTTTTTTGTTAAAGTATATGGATGTACTATTGTAAGAACGAATGAATTGTTTTAATGAATGACCAATTACTAATTTCCTCTATACCAACGAAAATGAATTATCAATTACTAATTTCCTCTGTACCAATAAAAATGAAATATTAAATCTGGTCAAACAATTGTATTAGACACAATAGAAAAATTACAATGGGATTCATCGACCTGAAAGTATTACTCACAATCGAAAATATTCATAGTTAAGTAACAGTGAACCGTTAGAAACGCCGTGTAACGGTAATTAGTACAGAATTCCTCTAACGGAATGATTCTTAATTACGAGTAGCAGCGCAACATTCTTTCAGAAACACGGACAAATGCGACGTACATTTTTTCCCCGAGGCGTGCGTCGAAGATTCACATTCCTTTGTGAATCATTCTTGCGTAATACTCGTCGATATACCATCGATCTTTTTAATCGTGCGTTGGATAAGACCTCGCGTGGACAATGCGTCAGAAAATGAATGTTCGACAGACCATACGATCGATGAAAATTCGCGTGCAGACGATAATCGAGGAAGAGAGAGAGAGATTGTAAAAAAAAAGATGAAGGCGAGGGGAGACGAGTCGAAGATCACCTGGCGGTCCTAATCAAATAGAGCGTACGAATGCTACGCAAACAATATGCCCATGCGCGCGTCGTGGAAATGCCGAAAGCGTTGGCCAAGGCGGCACGTTTCACTGTACTCTGACTGCAAAGTCCAGAGAAAGAGAAAGGTAGGGAGAGATAGGTTCCCTAGCTTTGTTTTCCGTTCCCACGTTATCTATCTTTCCAGTCCAAACTCTATTCTTCTTGGAGACTTCCTCTTCCTCGTGCTAACACGGCACGGCGCAGAAATTTCGAAAATTTGTAGGAATATATTAGTAATTTCTTCGACAGAGAAAAGAAATAACTCCACAACAATGAATCACGGATGAGCATTGTAAACGGACAGTGTGAGTTATTGTCCTCGAATTCCTCGCGACAATGGTTCGAGGATCCCTTATCAATAGTCTCATGGAGCGCTAAAAGTAACTATGTATTTTAAATTACTCGTAAGTAGACTGCCGATCTTTATGCATTTATAGCAAAATTGAGTACATGAAATTCAAAAGTGTTGTAAAATTTAAAAAATTGATTGTGCCAATACATGATTTCTCCTCTATTAAAATTATTAAGGGAAGACATAACATTCAATTTACTCGTAAGTAGACTCCGGATGTTTATGCAAAATAAAATGTTTGTGCATCAATTGCAAGACACGCAGGAGCTAAATATAAATGTATATTCTTCATTAATAATTTTAATGTGGCGAAAATAATATATTAATACTCTTAAAGTCTTTTAATGTATATACCTTAAGGGATACCTCTTCCGCTAATTTTCTTCCCGCCTCCTTTGTCCTATCCTTATTTCTAGCTTAACCTAATATATATATCTTACTCCTAAGGCATAACATTATGCGATTTAATACTACTTAATATAAAGTCTGTTAATATTTTCACTGTTTTAAATTGCACTTGCTCATTTTTGTTATAAATGCATAAAATCCGGAGTCTAGTCATAAGTAATAAGTGTCTACTCATAAGAAATCAATTCTTTTTAACACCTAGTGTTAAATAAATCGCAATTACGATATGGTATGAATGTAAAATGTTTCCTTGTTCGTCCATGTTTTAAATTTACTGCTTCGAGAGTCAGTCAGCCTTCTAACGAACCTTTTGCTCTATCGGAAATGAATTAAGTCGTGCGCATTGAAAAATTACTTACGCTTAAACTGGTCACTTCCGAGGATCTTTCGTTCAGTTTCTCCTCCACCAAAGATTTTACTTTAATAACCAATCCTTCCTCGCACGTCTTATTGGCTTGCCTGATCTCTCTGATAAGATCTGAAACAATTAACGAGTTCGTAATCACTTATCGGATATCCGAACTAGAAACCAATGCAACTGACTCAATAAATATTTACCTGATAACATTCCTGGCTGATAATCTGAAGAGGTATTATATTTACACTGTACGAACTTTGTCTTCATGCTGCCCAACTCAGACTTTGTCTCATTTAGTTCTTTGAATAACTGACTATTGCACTTCTTCAATTCTGTCATCTGAAATCGAGTAAATACAACATTTAAGAATCTACAATATTCCAGCTCCGAATGATTCGTTATGAAATACCAACCTGCTCAATCAGGGACAGAACAAGTTTATTGCTGCGTCCGATGGTTGTGATAGAGCTTCCGCTGTCTACGCTGTCAGAATCTTCGCTTTGCATATGAACAGGAGCTTCCGCAGACCCCAGACCAGGATCAGAATATCTCCGATGCTCAGAATTCAGTTCCTCTCCGTTAATCTCATTGGTCTTATTTGCAGTAGGTGGTAAACTCGTGTAATCTCCGTTCTGGTAATTAACAGGCATAGGAGATTCCATTCCGTTCTCCTGCAGACTGGTATAACCGTTTGCCATAGTGTTTATACCCAGATTTAACGGATGGTTTTGATTATAGTGCCGTCTGGGTCTGTTATGAACAGCTCTGACACCAGAGAACGGTACTGGTTGATACAATCTGTACATTGTTGGCAAGGAAACTGGTTCCATGGTATACGTCATTGGCATTTGAGCATAGCCGCACATGCTCGGGTCGGAGGCTGCGGTAAACAAACGTTGTCCGTTACTCTGAATGTTCTGCTGTATATTCGACTGCCACATCATTTGCTGATACTCCATGCCAGGTGCCATGTCACTGTTCTGGTTGCTCGGGATACTGTTCATCCAAGGGCCTAACACGCCATTCTTCTTGCTGGACCTTTTCTTGGTTTTCTTCGAGTGGGTGCTCGCATCCTCTTGGTAATTTGACCTTGACGTATCCAACCTTACAGAGAACCAAATTGTTTGAAATTGGAAAAGTTACGCCTCCACTTGAGGGGATAGTCTCGTTTCCAGGATTGCAAGAGTGTGGATGCGCCTTCTCATTTCTCATAAATAGACAGCGGATCTTTAGGCATTTATGACAAAAATGAACAGGTGTAATTTAAAACAGTGAAAGCATTAGATGAATTTTAAAATACTGTTACATTATTTTGAACCTGTGAAACATATTAAGACAGAAAATAAATTTCTATTTCGTTCCAGTATATTGCAATTCAGGTAGAAAATGTTTATTTTGCATAAAGGTCCGCTGTCTATTAATGACACATAATGCACTAATTTTCTTCAAGTGACTCAATTTCTATGCTTCTAATCTTTATACATATAAGCTGAGAAACAATTCTTTTTGCATCTTCACATCTATGAGAGAGAATTGTTCTTCTTTCAGTTAGTGCACGAAGTAACTTTATGAAAATAGCTACATGCGCAGCTTTGTGCTTCCGAGTACTGCAAATATGTCTTGTGAACATAGAAATAGGACTTTTGACGGTGACTGCAGCATAGATTGATCTTTTATCCAGCGTTGTTGACTTCTGAAAAACCCTATCTTTGCATTATTGAGAAATGAGAAGGAGAGACTACACAAATGTGTAGAAAGTCTTTAGTTACTGAAACTAATTTTAAAATATGTATGTATGAATATATATTTATTTTAAAATATTTAGGATTAGATTTCGTATGTATTTAAAATATATATGTGTATATATATATATATATATATATTTATTTATTTAAAAATATTTAGAATTAGATTTCGTATGTATCTGTCAGATCAGTCGCGACCTCCAGAGGGTTAAACGTGTATTGACTCCAAAATAACGAAGCGCATAAATATTACATTCCGCAGAGAATTATTTGGGAAACTCTATTATTATCATAAAATGATCAATGATTAACTAATTTGACTTTCTCGAAGAAGATCTTACCTTTTGTCCATTTTTGAGAACTGTCTACTCCCTGTCAGTCACTGTCAGAGGTTAGTCGCGAGCGAACTCTCGCAACGTTCGTGACATGGAGACTTCACGAAATTGCGGGCTGTTGCGTCCACGGCAGAATACTCGTCTCACAATTCGCATAAGCTCGAGCTTGCGACTTGCGTTACAGCACGGTTCAACTAATAGTAAATACGTGCAGTAAACACCCGAGTAAGTCATCTATTCACAGTCGGTCGTTATCACTTTGCGGCTGATTGGTTGAATGAATCCCTACCATTTCCTAAACGCTGACCATGATTTATTCATCTGATGACACTTCGTACGTAGTTTCTTCTCCTCGAGTTTATCCAAATATCGGAAACAACATGGTACACTGTTTCGAGGTGATTTTGGTCAATGTTTGTAATCGTACTTTGCGACATTTTGGTGCCAAGACCATACTTCGAGCAGAACTTGGTCCTTATTTGCTATGAAAATGCCATCCAAACTTGTCGACAAATTCCAAGCTACAGATGCCAAAGTATTTGACTGCAAATTTCTTAGCACGAAGAAAAAATTTTATACTCCATTATTCGCATTACGTGTATTTAATATAATTTGGCGGGAACAAACATACGTGATGCTTCGGTTTATATGTTGAATATGACATTTATGAAGACTTTTTTAATTATCAAAAAAAGGATGTCAATACTATTAGCTTTCAAAATAAGAAAGTTCTGTTTTTTTTTAATTAAGCGCTGGTATGCAAATAACTAGAAAGGTAAAATGTTGGACTTTCAATTCGACACAGCACGTTCTCATAAGCAACTTTGAGATCATGTAACCAATTTCATTGTTTCGACAGGGCAGTTTTAGTTAGACTATAATGATTATTATTGTAACTGATTTCACCGCTCAACTGTATATAATCGAATTAATACTGGATTTCTGAGTTATACATATAAAAGTTACCCCAGAGAGTCTGCCTAAAGACAGTGAGTAAGTCAGAGTGCTCACGCTCGAGTTTTGGCCGTGCCCATTATAGTGCTGCCCCCTACTCGAGTGCTTAGCCTGGAACAGCTCCTACATCATCTTTTTTAGTCTGGACAAAATCCTACTTTAGTCTGGATCAGAACCTGGAAACCAGATAGGTTCTATACCTATCCTAACCTAACCAGATAGGGTCCCAGATCCTTGGGAGTTGTATACAAAATAAATTACTAAAAACCGTAGCATTTTCTCACATTTTAATCAATTTTTCATAATAAGCACATCTTACACAATCACTCATAAAACTAACATCACTGACAAATTCTGATACTATAAGGGGGAACGCCATCCTCGTGATATAACTAGAACGGAACTAGAATCTAACTAGATTTTGGATCGAAACCTGGGTTTGCGCGCCAAGATTGTTTGTCCTCATTTCTGCGAATTTTGGGCTGAGTGAGGGCTCATTCTAAAGAGGAAGGTTATAGCTAGTGCGCTCGACCGATTTTTTAACAGGATTATGTCTATATCTAATAATATAAGTGTCCGAAGAAGAGACAAAATCGAGAAAAATATTTGCAGACTTCAATGTATTTTTTTGTCTCTAAAAGATTTTTTCGCTACCGTAATGCGGTCGAGCGCACTAGCTATAACCTTCTTCTGTAGAATGAGCCCTCACTCAGCCCAAAATTAGCAGAAATAAGGACAAACAATCTAAGCCCGTGATTGCATTCGCATAGCAGAGATTTCCCCATATTACGTTCACGAAGACAGAGGTCCTCTCTGATGCAGAGCAAGTCTAGAACCAATTTTAGTTCAGCTAGTTTAGGCGAGATGGCGCCTAGTCAAAAGGACTGTCAACGTGGAATCATAGCAAAACTGAAGCGTTGGCCTAATACATATTTATGCCACAGTGAAAGCGTGACAAAGTCAATATATGCATTTTCGCACGATTGTAGGTTTCGGTCAGTGGTTCCAACCTGCAAGTTGGAAGAATAGAATACAACATTCAAGATTAGAATATCGAAATAGCAAGCATCTCCATCTCGCGTTGATCAGGCAGTTGCGTGTTTATCAGTGTCACCAAACTCTTTTTCTGCACAGAGGTTGGTGACACTGATAAATATTCTGGAAAGCAAGGGTAGCGTTCCCCCGTAACTATCAGTAACTATAAATGTGTGTTGACTATCAATAATAACGACCACGTGTATGCTGGAGTCAATACATAATCAATCGGAAAAATTGTTCTATAGACTATTTTTGTACATTAAAAAAGTAAAATATGTCTGACTTATTTGGCAGTAGCTCATCTTTCCAAAATGAAAAGCCCAAAGTGGACAATGAACTACAAGAATTTCTTTTGGCTGAAAAGGAACGAGCACAATTCCAAGCTCAGGTGACTTATTTGTCTAATGTTTAATGTATCTAATATTACTGGAAAACAATTAGACATTTTATAGTGTATAAATTTTTACGTTATTCCGTATCTGCACTCGCTTGTTGGAGAGGTTATTTTTCTTATTTTATGGTGAACATTTTATTAGTAAATTATTCTGGTTGGAAGCTTTAGTTGACATTTTTATATTGAAATAATCATTTATTTTGACTTTATAAAAGTAATTGTACAACACGTTCTTAAAATTGTATTACCCGACCATCGATCTAAATGAATTATTATTAGTAGACAGCGGATCTTTACGCAAAATAAAAATTTATTTTCTTTCTTAATATGTTTAATAGGTCGAAAATAATATAACAGTGTTTTAAAATTCTTCTAATGTTTTCACTATTTCGAATTACTCACTATGTCTAATTATTAGTGAAGGGCCCATAAATGTTACTATTCAACATTTTTAGATTCATGAATTCAACGACTTTTGTTGGGAGAAATGTGTTGATAAACCAGGAAGCAAATTGGACAGTCGGACAGAAACATGTTTGAACAATTGTGTGGATAGGTTTATAGATGTTTCCCTTTTAATTACCAATCGTTTTGCACAAATTTTGCAAAAGAGTGCAGGAAGTATGTAAATTAACGATTATAAACTAATTATATTGTTATTGTAGAAAACTGGAAATAAACTAATTTTTTTATTTAATTCATATGCACAACGAAAGAAATGGTTCATTGCGTCGAATAACAAAATTAATCTATTTCAACACGATTGTTCTAGTTTATTTATATAAACTGTTAAATTGATATATTACACTTATCACACTAATTTATACATACACTTTACACAATGTACTTCTGAATTTATACATTTAGAATTGTATAAGAAGCGTACCTAGTACACATATTTCAACATAGTAAATACATCTGTAATTAGACTTGTAAACAGTATCCACATTTTTATATTCAATTTGCAAAAGAGCTTGGCGTATAACTACTGCAGGCGTATATATATATATATAAATGCATTCGATTTCATGTACATTAAATATAAATATAAAAGAATGCACGATATTTAAAATAACAAAACGTTTGAAACAAATAACATGAACGCATCAATATAGAAAATTGGAATGAAAATATTTACATTCTATATAACATTAAACACTATGTCTCCCCCCTATTCGTTTCCAGGAATTCAGGGAAGATGTTCGTAGAATGTAATTTGTTTATACTAGACAGCCCAACAACAATTTTGTTTCTATTCACAAACATTCTTAGATGGTAACTCTCGCGCTGCAATAGATGTGTCAAAATATGAATATTTCAAAGTTAATGTACACTTCTCAAAATTCAATATTTAATTAGATACCACATTGCTTCCAATACATATTAGTTGGCAACGAGTACACTTGAACACTGTTAGCGTGATGGCAATCGATATTCTTTTAGGCTCAAATTAAATGCACAACGGCCTTTGAGGAAGGCACATGTTATAATATGCATTTTTCTTCCAAAAGTCTTTGCTTTTCCACCCACACCAGCCCTTACTTATTACAGTTGGTAAATGATCCGATCCTGTGTAATGTGGATCTAGAATTAAAAACTTCACGTCGTCGGTACTCTCGTTACAGCTGACTCCCAGAATTGTGTGAGCTAATACATCACCACCTAGAAAATATTCGGAAATGTATAGCAATTAACAACAAAAGAAGATATTTTCTATAAGATAAATATAAGGTTACGTACCAATCATTACTGGTGTACCCTGTGTCTGGAAATGATGTATCAAATTTGAAGCTAATTCCGAAACTTCTTCGCCCGTGGATGCGCAAAGTATTTTAACACCAACGCCTAAGAGACTTTCCAGTACAAAACCTACTTCTGTAGAACCAATCCATTGTTTGCTATTAATAAAATTCGATGGCTTGTCTCCTATATCAAATAAACACTTTTGTATCGTTTGATGAGAAGGTATAGGTACTTCGGTGTAACCTTGTAATCTAGAACATTCAGAATATTATTCATAATATCATGTAAATTAAGATTAATTGTTAATGTACATAGAATATGAATCTCAATAGTACCTGTACCAGGAAATAATCGTCTGTAGAGATCTGTACGCACATCCCCAACCATTATCATTGAAATTGTCTTGCATGTAATGATGATACGCGTATAAACCTTGCACAACACCTACTTTTCGTATACTGCTCAACATATCTATAAAGAAAAGTAGTTACATAAAATACAACACATGAAATCACGAGATAAAAAAAGTTTATACTATCAAATGTTTACCATCGTTTTGTGAAATCGCTTCATGCGGATTTATAAGTATATCTGTTTGTACTGTACTAGAAAATCTCGCAGCATTTCCATAACAGAAATAAGGTCTAGTCATATCCAGTGCTAAAGTTTTATGCAAAACTTCACGGTATACCACTGCAATATAAAAATTAATTTAGGAACTCGTATCTCTCAACAATTTTCGAGTTCTCGTACGCCTCTAGAAAATAATTTACCTGTTTCCTTGTCGGTGTTACCTTTCGGGTATACTACCGTAAATAAGTGTCCCAAACCTGGGGGTTTAAAATGAATGGATACAGGCAGTTTTATAGGTTGCTCGGGTTGTTTGAGCTGATCCTCGAAACACTTTTCTATTAACTTAATATTCCGGCACATCGACTCCACCAACATGCCGTGCAAGTCTGTCGAACTTACATCGATGTTGACCAAAGATAATGTATCAATAGGTAAATCACATTCGAAACTGTTGAATTGCCCTAAATTATGAATATAATAATTATTATGAAAATATTTTAAGGAGGTAGACTCGTTTTCAGGATTGCAAGGGTGTGGCCTTTTCATTTCTCGATAATGCAAAGATGGGGGTTTCCCTGTTCCTAATGGGGTTATTCCTAAAAGTCCTATTTTTACGTTTACGAGGCGAAATTTCTATTATTCTAAATTATCAATGATGAATTCATCAAGAATCTGAATTCTTCAATGAATAATGGAAATTAAGCTGCCGAATAATGCAAATTATGCCTCGTAAACGTAAAACTAGGACTTTTGAGGGTAATTACGGCCTAGATTGGTCTTTTATCTAGCGCTTTTGACTACCGAGAAACACCATCTTTGGTGCATCCCGCACCCTTGCAATCCTGGAAACGAGTCTACCCCCTTAAACAGTATTGGGTCATTCCACGCGAAATCGGACACTTTATGTTATAGCCAGGAACTGTGCAACGGCACAGGGCCCCGCACATTCGGAGAATTGAGTTGAATAATTTTTCTAAGTATCTTTCATGAGAGAAGACCCTGCTTCATTATTTTGCACAGAGCCCCGCAAAATACAGTGCCGATCCTGGTTATAGTCTTTATAGACTGATCTTTATACATTTATGGCATCTGAACATTTTCAAAAAATGCTGGAATACAAAATTCAATATAATTTAATACCATTTAGATTTATTTCAGATTTACAAACGGTACTACCACTGAAAATGAGTTTATTTGATTCCACTTTCTCAAAATTGATCTACAAAAATTGAAAAGTGCATAAACATCCACAGTCTAGTGATATGTGATTGTTCGATTTTTAAGATTTCGAAAAATCCTTTAAGATACGTTCATATATCACTAAATCCATATCCAAATTTTCCTCCAAAAAGTGTCTGATTTCAAGTGTTTTATAGATAAAAATACATACGTTTTACATATTGGAGTACCGGAGCACATTTAATATTCTCTTCAGAGATCCTATCTCCAGATAATTTTAGAAGTATATTAGCATCTGCAACATCCTATCGGATAAAATAAAATTAGCATCTTCTTTAAAGAATGCAAAACTGCAAACTATTATTAAAAAACAAAAGAAAATATACCACAACTCCAGTTGGCTGTGTAACGTTTTTCTTTGCATTCGTGTGTTCTTGATTATATTCGTGTACGTCTACAAGTTCCTTCAACGATGTATCTTTCGGGTTACTTTCATTATTAAGGAAAAAAGTGTTCTTCGATGGAAAGTGTATGCCTATTTTTCCTGACGCAATCTGTGAAAAACATGATCTAGCTTTACGATAGCTTCAGTGATTATTTCACGACATTCTCGACAAAATGATTGTAGCTTACATTTTTTCTCAATTCGTCTAATTTCTCCATTACATTACCATTTTGAGCGATTAATGGCAAGCTTCCTCTTAATCTGATATACATAAATTCTTTTTGAACGTCATTTTCATGAATGATATTTACACTATTAACAGCTTCAAGTTTTTGGTGAATATAAAAATATACCTCTATTTTTTCGTCTCGATTCGAATATTTCAGAAGCAATGGATTATCTGTGATATCGATATCCTAAATAAATAAAAGAAGATTTAATAAATGTGTCTTAGGCATATGAAACCACTGACTAGGTATAAGGATAGATCTATATATCATCTAATGTATTTTCGGAGACTACGTAACATCATTACCATTTTCACTTCACCCGATTTAAACGAGTTTATGCCAGAATCTTCGAGCCACAAATAAATAAATAATTCTATTTCTGTTCTGAATCATTGTTTCACGTACTGGATTGCTTCATTTGCATGCAAATAAGCGAAATGAAAATGGTAATGGGTAGACTGCAAATGTTTATGCAATTTGCAATTTTTGTAGATGAATTTTAAGGAACTCGAATGAAATAATATCTTAATGTCTGTGGTAGTAGCCTTTTTAGATCTGAAATAAATGAAAATCGTACTAAATTCTGTCGTATTTTATATCCTAAAATTTTTAAATATTTTCAAAAGCCATAATTCCATAAAGATCTGCAGTCTAGTAATAGGGTTACAAGACCCCACAAAAATACATTGGATGATAGGTCTACCCTTATATTGGGTCGGAACAAAAGTTTGTAGCGTTTGTAAAATTTAAAGCTAAAATTCAGATATTTATTCATAGATTTATTGAATAACGTATGTTCCATTCTGTTCTATTACATTTGCCATTTTTGAGGTAACTTCTTGTGTTATTGAATAAACATATGAACTTTTTTCCAACCCATTACCTCGTCGGTGATAAAACTATACAATTATAAAATTAATTGGCCTACTTGAAACGTATCGGGAAGCTTCTCTTCGCAATCTCCAATATGCACGATACCACAGAGATATATTTCTGTTGGCATATGCAGTTGCAAAACTGTGTGATTAACATTAGCTTCGGTGTTGTTATCTATGTTTACGCTAAATGTTAATACAGTTAATGTGTTATTATACATAACACCGTACAGATAACCTGTCACGTTCTCATTAACATTTTTCAAACGCTGAAAACCAAATATGTTTAAATATAAATATAAATATGTTTAGAAGCAGTAAGAACGTGTAACATTTACCTCTAAGACATTCGATAAAATTCGTAATTGTGGTGCCATTTCCGTGATTTAATTCTGCACGAGCCTGTTTACATAAATTTACTCGGAATCAACTGCACGTATGCAACCACCATATGGGAATGTTTAATAAAAAAAGCGCGTTATACAAACTCATATGAACGAAAACTATGCGGAACACAATTAAGCAAGTACGGAGCAAGCGTACACAATTGTCATATGAATGACAATTCGGCACGGTTACATTAATTCGAAAGTAATGACAGAATACTATATACACATTTGTTGAACGTTATGAGGAAATTCAACGACGTCACTACAGGTGTCGACCAAACAGTTTTAGGACTACTGATCTATTGTAATTTGTTATTCTCTGCCTGTTATGGACAGGGTGTCCTAAAAGTCTTGCACATCTTTAAATAGCGCGATTCCTGAGGTTATTTCACGAACCCACGGTGTGCATAGAGGTGTTCCCACCTTAGACCATATAATGGTCTAAGAAGTGAACTCACGTAAATACGGTTACTTAGGGGGGAACGCCACTCATGTGATATAACTAGAAAGAAACTAGAATCTAACTAGATTTTGGGTCAATACATGGATTTGTGGGAATAGATTGTTTGTCCTTATTTCAGCGAATTTTTGGCTGGGTGAGGGCTCATTCTAAAGAGGAAGGTTATAGGTACAGCGCTGGACCGCATTATGGTAGTGAAAAAATCTTTTAGAGACAGAAAAATACATTGGAATCTGCGAGTATTTTTCTCGATTTTTACTCTACTTCGGACACTTATATTATTAGATATAAACATAATCTCGTTAAATAATACAGTCCAGCGCTGTACCTGTAACCTTTCTCTTTAGAATGAGCCCTCACCCAGCCGAAAATTCGCTCAAATAAGGACAAACAATCTAAGACCGCAAACCCATGTTTCGACCCAAAATCTAGTTAGATTCTAGTTCCTTTCTAGTTATGTCACGAGGGTATAATATTTTCTTCTGAGGGACGGTGACATTGGAAAATGTTATGGAAGGGAATAGATGTGAAATAATCATAGATATTCATTTACAAGTACTTTATTTAAAATCTTTCAATACATATGTTCTTACATCTAGCATGTCTTACATATTCAAAGTGTGCCGCTATTGGCTCGATATTATCCACTACTTGTAAGATACAAGAAGTTTTTACTAGAGGATAATACCGATTGCCGAGGTCTTACCGCGAGGAGGTTTCTGCACAAGAGACCCGGGAAAGGAGTCAGAACGAATGCAATATTCATCCTGACTCCCTTTCTTACAACGACGGACTTATACTAAATTACACAGGTATGTCGAGTAATTATTGCGGAGCAGAAGGTGTGAATCGGAGAAGAAGTCTCCGGGATCCAGCAGGTCACGGGAGACCAACGGCGAATCAAGCAGAAGGCTCTGATTCTTTCAAAGAGAAAAACTAAAGCGAACGAGTTTATTGTGTATCTCGAGTTCTATTATCTATTTATGCTAAAAAATTAGATGGCAAGGTGGTCAAGGGAGTGCTTGTCGATGTCGTTGGCAAAAGGAATTGTTATAAACATTACCCGGCTCGAAATAATAAATTCGTGTTCGATAAATTAATGCGTGCGAATGTTTATGGTTCAAAAGTTATTCTATATCTCGAGTTCTATTACCTATTTATGCTAAAAAATTCGATGGCAAGGTGGTCAAGGGGTGCTTGTCGACATCGTTGGCAAAAGGAATTATTATAAACATTAACCAGCTAGAAATAATAAATTTATCAGTAATAGATATTCCATGGGGTGGGGACGGTCGCGCATCGCTGAGCACGTGTCATCCGAGCTCAGCGAGAGCACTCCGTCGGTCAGTTACTCGTGGTTACTCGGGCGCGTCGCTGAGGTGCCGGCAGGAGCGGTCAGGCTTCGGGACCAGGAGGACCAGGGACTTCCCAGAGGTGGACCAGGGGTGACCAGGAATGACCAGGAGTGACCAGGGATGACCAGGGGCTCACTAGAGGTGGACCATGAGCTTACTATGGGCCTACCAAAGGTGAACCGGGGTTATCTGGTCCGAGGTGAGGCTTACCTTCAACGGCAATTCAACGAATACCGGTAAGTAATATTCTATTATTCTTCAATGCTTCCTTTGTCTACTCGTGGCCCACTGTCAACAATCTTGCCCTTCGACTGTTCCTTCAACGAACACCATCAATTATTATTTCTACTGTTCTAATTGAAATTCCCATTGGAACTTTCAGTCTTCAGTGTTCTATTATAAAAATGTATATTTCTGATTCCGAATTGGTATTCCTCGCGGATGGAGCTGTGAGTGAATACGGGTGTTGTTGCGTCCACATTTAACTAGATTTTGATGAGCTTGTGCTCTTCCGTCTGCTTCTATTGGATAGATTGACACTCTTGACAACCTTAGGTTGGCTCTCGCGTGAGCTGGTTAGATTCGCACTCATGTGCCGGATTAGTTTGGCTCTCGCGAACTGGTCTTAGATTTGTATTCGTGAACGGGTATTAGGTTTGCATTCGTGTGCGGAATTTTGTTTTGTTCAAGTGATTTTGTTGTATTCGCACTCGTGTACGGGGTTATATTTCGTTATGTCTAACTATTATTAGTCTGTTTCAGCTAGAATACAACAACCGGCCATCTTCAACGTCGAACGAGGAGGACACACCAAGAAGTCTGCGGCGTATTTTTAAGATAGTTTTATTTGTCGAGCAATTATTGTCTTAGTGTCACCCCAGAACCAGAGCCTTCTGCTCTAATTTTCATATCTTGTTTAAAATTGGTATTCCTCCGATCGGAGGTCCCTCAGGGGCTCACTCTCGGATGGAACCGTGAGTGAGTACGGGGTGTCGCGTCCCTGGGGCAACCTGAATCCCAAGTTAGTTTGGCTCTCGTGAGATGGTGTTCGGGTTGCTCTCGTGAGCAGGTATTAGGTTTGCACTAGTGTGCGGAATTTACTTTTGCTCTTGTGAATTTGTTATATCGTACTCGTGTGCGGAATTATGTGTTGTGTCTAATTATTATTAGTCCGTTTCAGCTAGAATACACCAAGAAGAGAACACACCAAGAAGAGGACACATCAAGAAGAGGACATACCAAGAAGAGGACACATCAAGAAGAGGACACACCAAGAAGAGGACAGACCAAGAAGTCTGCGGCGTATTTTTAAGATAGTTTTATTTGCCGAGCAATTATTATTTTAGCGTTACCCCAGAAGTCATGTTTCATCTTCGCGAATTAAAGCCTTCTGTTTTGATTCTTCCCTCTTTTGCGATTTAGTCTATTGGCCCATCGTCATTGTAAATATGTCGAGTTATTATTGCCGTAACTTCACTTTGCTCGATTTTTTTACCCCGACACAGGCTTCTACTGAGTCGCACCTTGCTCGTATGTAGTATGTACCAGACCGGTTGGTACGGGAATTCGCAGTAGATAATATTAATGGGGGGGGGGGAGGGGGGGTTGAGAGACGTTGTTCATCCATGCAGTACCTAGTCTTCTCGTAAATTTTCCACCCATGTACGTCTCTGGCGGCAGGTGGTTGGGAGGAGTTGGTATTGCAGTTTGAACTCCTCTTGGTTTAGTTTTTCTCTTCGAAAGAATCAGAGCCTCCTGACTGATTCGCCTTTGGCCCCCTCCCCCCGTGAATCGGAGACTTCTTTTCCGATTCACATCTTTTGCTCGTTCGTCATTGTAAGAAAGGGAGCCAGGAGGAATATTGAATTCGTTCTGACTCCCTCTCGGGTCTCTTGTGCAGCAACCTGTTTATGGTGAGACCTGAGCAATCGGTATAATCCTCTATTTGAAAGATCTTCTTGTATCTTATAAATAAATGATAATATCGAGCTTGTAGCTGTGCATTTACAATTTTCGATAACATTGTGTAGTAAAATTTAAGACTTGTTAAATATGAAAACATGTGTATTTAATTGAATTGTGTATGAATGTACTTTCAGCTAGCTTGCAGTCGGCCAAGGGTACATCAATGCTTTCTTCGTTTACCCTTGACCCACCTTCGGTTCGTTATTTCGAAGTACTTGTTCAGTCAGCGAACACACCATTTTTTATTTCTGAATTTCAAATTGTTCACTTCGGAACTTTCACATGTCGCTCTTCTAGAAATGTTCATATCTTGTTTAAAATTGGTATTCCCCCGATCGGAGGTTGAAACGTTTGAACGCGCGAACGTAACTTTGAATAATAAGGAAAGTAAAAGGAGGCAATAAAAGAATTATATAATAGTATTATAAGGCAATTACAGAATGGGTAATGTGAGCATTCTACTCTATTTAGGTAGAAAACGTGGAACCACCGGCGGGTATCTCGTCGGTGGTGGAACGTTTAGCGATGTGGTATTTCAGATCACTGTAAGTTCTACGTTATCCCCGTGCCCACCTGTGTCCACTTTCCTATGTCGCTGAATAGCACAGGCGCTGGCAGTCTTTAATAATATCTCGTCGGTGTAGTCCATAAAGTACGTGCTCTTATTTTTATACCGCGTACGCATGTCGTGTTCGCAGGATCGCCACGTGGCATTCGAGAACCACCTGTTGCTTTAGGCAGGAACCAACTGACAATACGAATTTAGCGAAGTCGTCAGAGCGTAAAATCACTACTTAAATGCACTGTCTTTTCAAACATTTCTACCTTTGCTACGTATCGATCAAAACGACATTAGTTGGACATACGTGAGCATTGCAAAATTACAATGACTCATATACGAGGTGTGTTAAAAAAAATAACGAGAATTTTGTAATTTCGCTTTTATTAGATTAAATTATATATTTATTTAGACACACGCGAACGGTGTTATTACTGCGAACGAAACATATAAGACTGAATATAGGTTTTGCACTCCAAATTCACCATTTTTTAAATCAATTTCAACCTTTTGCAAATTAAATTCAGCCCTCTGCAAAATTAATTATTTATTTATTCAGATTAAATGATATATTTATTTAGACACACGTGAACAATAAATACATATGTACCTTCATTTCTTAAATTTATTAATCACACAGTTTTCATATATCAGAAAGTTAACGAATTGATAATTACTTTTTTAAATAAATGTTTGATGTACATCTTTGCAATAAATAAAGTTTTGAATTTCTTAACTAATCATTGACATTTGATTTGATGTTTATTTTACAGAAACTTACTTAAAAATTCTTCATTTGTAGAAGGTTGAATTTGATTTCCAAAAGGGTGAAATTGATTTGCAAAATGGTGAATTTGACTTGCAAAAGGGTGAATTTGGAGTGCAAAGCCTGTTTAAGAGTAACATAAGATTCATATATAATTTTTATACAAAATATGTATATGGCGAGAACACGATCCAATGCCCACTCTCGATAAAAAAGAAAAGAAATCGTGCAGCAACATGTTCGATTTTTGTCGACAGTACGCTGCATCGTGTATCCATTGGTGCGAATCGACGCGACACCAATCGAAATTGGAAGAGCTGTGATAAATGGAGACCGTCGCGTCGCGCCGGTCAGCGGAGAACAGGAAGAAATGTTGGTTCAAGAAATTTACACTGCTGTTTTTTTAACCTGCTAACTGAGAAAGACAAGGCAACCCATTTATTAGATTTAGAAGGTGAATATTCGGTGCACTACGATTGACTCAAATCATATTTCACTTCTTTAACAATTAGTTGCGTAAGAGGCTACATTTATGGCTTATGAAAATATTCAGATAAGGCTAGAATATAAAATTCAACAGTATTTAGTAAGATTTTTATTTGTTTCGGATCTACGTAGGCTGTTTCCATTAAAAATAGAATCTTATCTCATGACACTTTCTTAACATTGTCTATAAAAATTTAAAACTGCATGAACATCCGCAGTCTAATTATAGCAGTCATTAATAGACTGCGGATTCTATGCATTTACGACAAAAATGCTCGTGTAGAATCAGTAAAAAATAACGTTGTTTAAAGGCGAAGTTCGATGTCGTCCGAGTTCAAAATTGGTCATTGCTATTGAGTTTAGTTATGGAGTGAAAAATATATGATTATAAGTACGCTACAACATTTACCAAGCAAATGAATTTATTACTTTTATTTATTTTGGATGTACAAATGCTATTACCAATGAAAATAAAATTTTATTCGGCACCACTTTCTTAAAATTTGTCTACAAAACTTGAAAATTTCTTAAACATCCGTAGTCTAGTTATTGCTATTGAGTTTAGTTACGGAGTGAAAAATATATGTTCTAATAAGTGTAATTATTTGTATATAGCCAAATGAACATGGCTTGTTCGTCCTATGACCAACTTTTCGGCGTTTCGAAGCACCGTGCGTCGCGTCCCGCGACAGACTCCCGGTCCGGAGGATCGCGAATCTATCGCGATCACCTATGGTCTCCCCTCCAGCGGGGTTTTTGCACTACGCCCCACCTCCGAGCTTCGTTTCACCGTTTCCCTCTCTCCTTGTGCTGATGCACGGTGCAGGGGAGAAAGACACACCGCCTTCTGGCCGGCTCGTAGTTGCTCGAAAACCTCTCTTACCTGTGCCGTGCGCTCGGTTTACACTTCGACGAGCTTCCGATCCGTCCGGTATCGCGATCATCCGCTGGATCGTGCTTTCGTTACTGAAACCATCAACCAACACCAACCACTTAGGGTACCACGTGCTTCGGTACTCGGACCCGGAAGTCTTCCTCGTTCGCCAACCCGGGATCGATTCATGCGATCGATCGAGACACGATCGAAAACGCGCGGGCCCTCGTGCGCGCCTGCTCGCTCGATCGGAACATGTTTTGATCCTGCGTGGGATCTACACGCTCGCCTCTCAGGACCGATCTTCAAGCTACTCAACTTCCGGACTTCAAATCTCAGACTTGAAATTCCGGATTTAGACTCCCAGCAGGGAATTAGACCTAAAGGATTTAGCTAGACCTAGGCTGATCATAGACATAGTGATTCGGAGATCCTTCTAGCGGGCCCTCGCGCGCGCGCGCGCCTGCTCGATAGGAACATGTTTTGATCCTGCGTGGGATCCACCGGCGCTCTGGGATCTACACGTTCACCTCTCGGGAGCTATCTTCAAGCTATTCAACTTCCGGACTTCAAATCCCATACTTGAAATTCTGGACTTAGGCTCCCAGCAGGGAGTTAGATCTAAGGGACTTAGCTAGACCTAGGCTGATCATAGACATTTTCCGTGATTCGGAGATCCTTCTAGACAATTTGATAGTGCCAGTTATTTAACCATTGATGTAAACAATTACTGGACCGATACAAACTGCCAACAAGCTTCATCGCCTTCGTCGAGTGTCCTGTCTTAGCTAGACCTAGGCTGATCATAGACATAGTGGTTCGGAGATCCTTCTAGACAACTCGATCGTTATTTAACCACTGAAATAAACAATTACTGGATCGACACAAACTCGCAACAAGCTTCATCGCCTCTGTTGGATGTTCTCTTTCCTCGGTTCGGAAATCCGCAGAGCCAATCGCGAGGAAAGAGGTTGCAAGAGGAAGTGGAGCTCGTGGTTAGCCCGGATTACGGTAAAGCGACTCGGTAATCGGTTCGCTCCTAATCACCCGTTAGCGATCCTATGAAAGCTTCTTCTGGCCCGCGATCACCGGCGGCCAGTTCGAAATTGGAAATCCCAGAAGCCGATGGCCAAGTTTGGCCGGCACCGCGACTCCGTTTCTAGACAACCGGCCACGAAAGTGTAATACAAACTGCGATTGACTAATCCCGACCTGCGGCTGGAGCATCGCACCGCAGAGATCTTATCCGCAGCGATCCAGCACACCGCACCGGTGCGGTGGCTTCCTTTAAACCGCAAATAAATTACCGCTCACGGCCAGATCGAGCAAAAATATCGTTTGATGAAATCTGCCCCGGCGACGCTCCTCGGGCAAATTGCTGGCCCTCCATAGGCTCCGCAGCCTGTCAACCCGGCGAGAATCATCGAAAGGATCAACAGGTTTGCTCCTCCTCCGGACTCCTCGATCAGCTGAGCTATCTCGACAGGAAACGGCTGGGCAACTTGAATCAGCGGTTGCCGGAAGATTATCGACTCTTCGAGCGTTCTTGATCAACGTCGACCTAGCAGACGTAGATCATTTGTCGCCAAACGTTTGCGGTGTGAAAGTGAGCGAGTGATTTTGTAGTTTCTGCATCGCGAGTGGGATTGAGTTTGGATCAGACATCCAGACAAGGACGGTTTAAATCGTAAGAGTGTTCCAGATCGATTCGTGATTGTTAAGAATCGTGTTAATCCGATTCAAGAATTCTAAGTTTGATTGAACAATTCATTGGAAAAGGCGTGTTGGTTCGTGGTGATTTTGCGGTTTCTGGATCGCGAGTGGGATTGAGTTTGGATCAGAGATCCAGATAGGAATGGTTCAAAAGAATGTAACCCCGTCCACTCTAACAATAAAAATAATTGTGCTGGTTACATAAATCGTACTGAAGGGTGTTCTATCGTTGATCTAGATCGATCTGAGATTGTTAAAAATCGTGTTAATCCGATTCAAGAATTCTGAGTTACATGAATTATTGAACAATTCATTGGGAAAGGAGAAGTTTTGAATTCATTGCCTATTAACTTTGTGCTGCTAGTTTTATAATACATTTTCAATTTCTTTATAAACAATTATTGTAGCACATTTACGACGAGATTCGTCGGGATATTGACAATCAATCACACTCGATCTTTCTAATAGACAGTGACAGTTATGGAACAAACCGGTTTCAGATTTCTTATTTTGCAATTATTCATATTATAATGAACTTTCGCGGCAGGTTATTGAAAAAGTTTCTTTATTCAAACGCATAATATAAATATTACGAAATATCTAAAGAAATTTAATATTTTAATAATTATTTCGAAATTCTTTGAAACATTCCAGTAAATATTAACAACTAATTACACTCAATTTGAGCACACATTATTATACAAATTGTGAAGTATCTGAATAAATAAAATATTGTTATTTGGACAAAGTGAAAAATACTTTTATAAAATCTCGTATTGAATGTTCAGAATTATGAAATATTTAAGGAACATTACCAACAAAATTGATTGTTATAGTTACAAGCTTTTTACTGTACATTTCTTACCAGACTGACAACCCTTCAACCCTAATAAACATTTTTAAAATAAGCAATTTTTCAATACCAAATAAATGGTAAACAGTGAAACCTGTTATCGAATGTTGATAAAAATTTTTTCATAAAACTGTTTGCAATATTGACAAACCTACTGGACATACCCTATTAGACTGACAACCCTTCAACCTTAATAAACATTTTTATAAGAAGTAACATTTTAATGCTAGAGAATTGGAAAACATTGAAGAATTTTATTGAATCTTGATAAAAATTTGTCCACAAAACTGGTTGCAATATTGACAAGCCTTCTAGATTCGTAACCCTTCAGTCCTTCAACTCTTCAACCCTAATAAGAATTTTCAAAATGAACCACTCCACAGTGCTAAAAAATTGCCAAACAATGAAACTTGCTATCGAATGTTGATAAAATTTTTTTCATAAAACTGGTTGCAATATTGACAAGCCTTCTAGACTAGCAACACTTCAACTCTTCAACCCCTAACAGTTTTGAAAATAAACAACATTACAATGCCAAAGAATTGGTAAACGGTGAAACCTGCCATCGAATGTTGATAAAATATTGTCCAGAAAATTAGTTGCAATATTAACAAGCCTTCTGGCAAACCATCAACACTTCAACCCTTCAACCCTAGTAATCATTTTCGAAATAAACTACTCCACAGTGCTAAAAAATTGCCAAACAATGAAACTTGCTATCGAATGTTGATAAAAAATTTTTCATAAAACTGGTTGCAGTATTGACAAGCCTTCTAGACTAGCAACACTTCAACTCTTCAACCCCTAACAGTTTTGAAAATAAGCAACATTACAATGCCAAAGAATTGGTAAACGGTGAAACCTGCCATCGAATGTTGATAAAATATTGTTCAGAAAATAAGTTGCAATATTAACAAGCTTTCTGGCAAACCATCAACACTTCAACCCTTCAACCCTAATAATCATTTTCGAAATAAACCACTCCACAATGCTAAAAAATTGGTAAAAAATGAAACCTGTCATCGGATATACATAAAACATTTTGGACAAACCTGGTTGCGATATTGACAAGCCTTCTGGCAATACTCCAACCCTCCAGTTCTCCACCCCTAACAACCCCAACACTCCACGGTGCTAAAGAACCGGTAAACAGCGAAGCCTAGCTGAAGTACAGCGCGAACGCGGACTCGAAAACGCACATCATTTGCAAAACGTCATCGTCGGTAGCGCGGACACATGACTCAAGAAGAAAGTGGTTGTTCAAGGCCCGAGTTATCTTGACATAATCGCGTCCGCCGCGCTTCCCAACACATAATTTTCTCGGGGCGCGTGTGGATAGAACAGTGAATCGGAATCGGGGCCGAAGTTCTCTCGAGCGCGTCCAGCCAGCTGAGAACTTTCGTCGATTGTCTTCCTGAAGATCTCCGGGCCGAGTGTGATTCATCGAGGCCGCCGGTTGAGCGGGTCAGGGACGCGGATTCTGCGGCTTCAGGTCGGTGCACGTCCAACCTGGATTTCTGCACGATTTAACGTGTCGGGGCTTCGGAGACAGAGAAAGGAACGTGCGGACGGTCGTCTGCTCCGCAGAATTATATACGCGACCCGGCGAGAAAGTCGTCGCGATAAAGAACGGTGTCCGGTTCTCGTGCTTATCGAGCGGGGCTCCTCCAGGCTCCTCATCGTCTGGGCTAGGTCCTCACGTGTGCTAGCGGAATTCTCGATTCCACTGAAATTTCTAAGTCGAGGAAAGTGAGAATACAAGTGCGTACGCCCGCGCGTGTGTGTGTCCGTGCGTCCTTCTCGCGGTGTCCTGTGCGCCCTGTGTGTGCCTGTGTTAAGTGGACCGTCCGTCGAAGTGGAAAGGGAATACACAGGAAGAACAGAACGGGGTAACTGACCGGAGGAACTAGGGAACGACAGTGGTGAGTACCGGAGAGATACACTCGATTCGATGCTGGCTTCTTTGGAAGTTTCTTCTTAACATGGACCTTCGAAAAAATTCATCAGCATTCAACGACAGTGAATAATTTCAGAATTTTTGGTTGCAAGATCGATTTTTTTTTAAATTCCGGAAGCATAAGTATCTACGATACATCCGGATGAAGTACTACCTTAATATTATTATGGTAGTTTTATCTCATCGTGATTGTTAACGTGCATTTTTTTCAGATTTTTCGAATCATGCGAGCAGGTTTAAGAAAATCGGAAATGTCATGAACTCGGCAATTTTATGTTTCCGGTGGTTAAGATGTAATAAGAGGTAGTAGATGTGTTCCAATAGTTAGTTAATAGTTACTTGGGTAGGCCCACAAACAGTGTTAGCCCAGTGCCCCAAAATTAAGTTCACTCGGACTTGTATCCCCTTACTTTCAAATAGTTAGTTTATAGTTCGTTGGGTAGGGTCCCAATCGGTGTTAGTCCAGGATCCCAAAATTAAAAAATAAAATTATACAAATATTTTTGGTGCTTGAGTTAATTTGGTTTAGTCGAGTAGGGCCCCGAACAGTGTTGGTCCAGGGTCCCCAAAAATTAGGAAAAAATCAATTACACAAACATTTTTGGTATTTGAGTTAATTTAGGTAGCAAAACAGCCAACATTGATTTTATAGCAATAAATAGAATGTGTAAAACAATGCATTGTACAAACTGCTGAACCGTGGACGACATCAAAATAAATTCTACCGCCCGAGGTGTTAAAATGCGGGAGTGGTAGTAATTGTTTTAATCGTGTTACACGATGCCCAGCCATATTTCTAATTAATAAGGTTGTAACAGAGATTTCTGATAGCACTCGTCCCGTGGCGAATCCATTTTTCCAGTTCGGTTCGGTGCGATCCGGATAACGATCCCCCTAATCACGGTTACTTTCTCGCCATTCCTGGTTCTGCTACACGTGACGCGATCGAATCGCGAAAAGAGAAGATCGCGAGCGCGCCGCTCTGGGGTTCGTTTAATTGCCAAGTTAATCTTCTAACGAAGCGGGTCTGCAGGTTCCCGCAGTTAGTCAACGACAACCTGCCCCCCTCTTTTCACGAATGCAGATAACGTTACACTTTTCATCGTGACGGCACGGTTCTACTTCGTTTCCTTTTCGTTCGCTTTTGCTTCCTCGATCCTCTCGATCCTCGAATTATGTCACGATCGACTGAACCTAACTGTCTTCCTTGACGTTGATCGAGAAATGGCGGCCAGAAACGATGGCAATTTCTCCACGTGACATGCAATCAGGTTGTTGCATACGAAATGTCCGATTTTGAACTGTAACAATAAACGCAACCTGTTTTTCTAAATGAACTTGCTGATCAAACTACCGGAATCTTTCTAGTCTAGTATCAGGATGAACCACGGAACGTGGATTTTATCCATTTACGATGAAAATGAGTTAGTGTAACTAAAAATAGTAAACACTTTAGAAGAATTTTCAAATACCATTATATATGTATTGTAAGTTGAATAACAATATTTTATAATTTAGGTTGGTAACTGTAGGGGTGTAGCGATGCGAGTCGTGTATGTGTGCTGCCCTCATAGGGCATACGGTGGCGACAGTGCGGCGTCGCTTGACTCGAGTGAGGTTTTTCGTGCGTGCTCTATGCAAATACGTGTTCGCGCCAATGTTACCATTTATTATATTGTCATAATTAAATATATATACTTATTCAGTGTGTTCAAGTGGACGTGTGACTAATTTAGATCCTGGCGAAATAATAATCTGACAGTAACTAAATTCGCGTCCTTTTGTTTCGTAATTCTTTTATTGTATCATTATAACCTCGTTCAGCGACCATTCATTTTGAACTGTATATCAATGGAAAGCTCTGAATTTTCCGATTAATTTGATATGAAATACTCGTGATTAGAAAATATATATAAATGACTTTATTTGAGAAAATGTGGAGGTCGCGAACATAGTTGCCAACCTAATACAATTAAAAATTCAATAAATTGTTAGGTTAGGTTAGGGTTAGGGGTCTGGGTTTATTCAATAATTTATAACATTTACCAAGAAGTTGTTCTAATTTAAAGTGGTGCCATCAGTGATGGGACTGTATAATACTTTTTATTTATTATATAATCCAGTCCAGTTATTGGCTTAACCCAGACCTAACCTAGACGAATTTTGGTAAAGTTATGGACTTTTATCACATTCGCCATTACGAGTTGGGAATTATATAAGCTCACTGGTTAATTTGATAAATATTCAATAATTTATCACATTTACCAAACTTAGCGATGATTATATACAGGGTGTCTCAAAATTCCTTCAACATCCAGAAATGGGAGGTTCCTGATATCATTTGAAGCGACATTCTCCTTTGAAAATATTGCGTCCACGACTTTGTTAAGGAGTTATTAACGAAAACCACGGACCAATCAGAGCGCGGCTACAGCAAACGAAGTCCGACTCGGAGACAAGTCCCTCTTAGCGTGAAGTCGCCATTGGCCGAGCCAGAATCAATCCGCTGTAGCCACGCTCTGATTGGTCCGTGTTTTCCGTTAATAACTCCTAAACAAAGCTGTTTTATCACATGCTTAATCAAGCAATTTTCGGATATTGAAGGAATTTTTAGACACCCTGTACAATAACCGGCAATTATACATAATCACTAGACTGCGTGTCTTTATGCATTTATGAAGAAATTAGTTGGGCGAAGTATAAAACAGTAATATTGGGTTGGCAAGAAAGTAATTTCGGTATTTTAAGGTGAAATAAAGTCCAATTTTTTTATTCATACAATGAACTTTAATGAATAAGATATTTTTCCTTTTGACCGATGATCTTTTGCAAAAAAGAATAAAAATGAAAATATTTTAATTATTGGAAAAATTGATTAGATTAGATATTAGATTAGAGATTAGATTAGCGATTAGATAATTGAATAGATTAGATTCGAAAAATCCAAGAATATTGTAATATTGTTTTTAACGTAGCAAAGTCATTGAAGGATGAAATCAATTTTTATTTTATTCCTGCTTTCCACAATCAATGCAGAATATTTATATTTTGCATAAAAATCGGCAGTCTAATAATAACCACCAGTTTGTTACATTTACCGTAACATATCTACATACATCTATAGCGTAATAAATTGCTTTCAAGTTCTTCTTCTTTTTCGTATTCTTCTTCTCCTTTTCCTTTTTCGACGCGCCGCGTCGGGTCAAAGAATCCCCGCTTTTTGCGCTCGCCGTGGCTCGATCCGATCGATCCGATCGATCCTGCGATTGCGACAGGTGACGGACTACCGTTGCTGAAGGGACACTCGAGATCTACGATCGCAGGCCTGGCTAGATAAAGATTTCTCGCTGACCAGTGGCTGCGGTAACGACAGGCCGCTTCTTCCACGCTACGGAACGTTTTACGCACCGGAGTATAACTGATGGATCGGCGTTGATTGCTCAACTCGAGGTTTATTAACTTCTTCCCGCAACTTCGTTAGAACGGGATCCGCGCAATTAAGCTCGCTCCCCAACCGAGAAAACGTTTCGTGATTTTCTGGCTAAGATCTCACCGTTTCTATTCCCCTATCAGATTACACACACAGATTCTGTCGAAGGGAGAGTGGCCCAATTTGGAGTATGCGCTGAACCACCATCTTACAATTAGAGTACAGGCTTGGACATCACCCAAATAACACAGAAACATCTCAAAGACAGCTGTAAGACGTCTGCCACAAAACATTCGGACGTCTGAGAGACGTCTGAAAGTCTTTCCGAATGTCTTGTGTTACAAAACAGTCTGAAGACGTCTCTAAGACGTAGTTTAGGCGTCTTTTAGGCGTCTTTTTAGACGACATCTCTGAAAAGACGTCTTTATGACGTCTTCCTTCAGCCGTAAAAACGTCGTCTTCAAAAAGGGCGTCTTTTAGGCGTCTAAAAGACGTATTTTTGGGACGTAAGACGTTCAGACCTAAAAATGACGTAAAACAGACGTTTATGAGACGACGTGTACTATCTGAGCATCGAAATAAATTATTTGAAAAATTTATTTTATCTGGCTGCATGTCATTTGAAATAATCATCTGTTAGTTTGTTTGAACAGCTAAATAATTTCTTGAAAACCATCTTATTTATCGAGATTTTATGTAATTTAGTTAAATAATTCATTAAGTAATTCATTTGAATAATTATTTGAATTATTTCCTAAAAAATTACTGAATTCATTTAAACAATTATTTGAGTGATTTCCTAAAAATTATCGAATTTATTTATATAATTATTTTGAACTTCAAATGGAATTCAAACTACAAGGATTAGCATATCTTAATTTAATAATTAATTTGTGCAATAACCGCTTGTTCTTGAGATGAAATCTATTATATCATATGAACAATGTAGTTGATATAAAAAATGATTCAACTAAAATATTATTTGAAAATTTCTTCGTTTTAAACGTCAAATAAAAATAAATTAATGTTGTTTACAAAATACAAATGATAATGTGTTTAAAATTTTTATTATGCAAATGATTATTTGTTATTTCAAATGTGTCTAAACCTGTCCAATTTCATATGTAGTACTCAGAAATGAAGAATTTGTTTATATTTGTCGAACAGGAGAGCGAGTTTTTCCCAGTTGATTTTTAACGCACATGCGTCCAAGGGAGAGAGCAGTCTTTCGACATCGAAAAATGGCAGATGCATGCGAAAGTCCGCGCTTTATGACCGTTGCTGAGGCGTTAATGTCCGAGACGTTTCACCGCTTAAAAGTAACCGACGATAATCCAATAAATCCCGTAAATCTTGGAGATGTAATGGCCACGAACTTTCGCGCAGCATCAATTCGCCGCAATAAAAGCAGTGAAACGAGCAGAAAGTATTTCTCTTCATTCGCGATTCAATTAACAACAACCTTTGAACAATATTAGATACGTGAATGCATATACAGGGAGAAGCAAAACTGAACACACATACGATATTTTTACAAAAATGTATTTTTATTCAATGTTTGCATATAGAATAAAAAAATAATTGAAGTTATATATTTTGTTAATTGTTAATTGTCGCTTGTCCTGATAAGACAATATTTTTGTACGTCCTCCGTAAGATGTAGGAACACGATTACAATATCGTTTTCGTATTTTATGTATTACAGCGTGGCTAACTGCAAACTTCTCGGTAACTTTTCTCGTTGATAAGCCAGATTTTGACTGCTCTTTACTTTACCGGACTCAAAATTTGTGCCTTTCTCCTATAAATTATTATGTATTTGATATGTAATCCAGTAGATTTGTACCCGGGGATCCTGCAGATCGAAGTTTCGATCCTGTGGGATCAATGGTTCAGGAGTTATGCTTGCTTGATGTTGAACATTTTTCAGTGCTTTTGACAGGTAAGGGCGCCGCCATATTGGTTTGTAGTGACGATCGCGCGTCGCTTACTGAGCAGAACCGTCAGATGGCAGCACGGGCACGCGTTAATGTTGATATAATTAGACTGCGGATCTTCATGCAAAATAAAAATGTTCAGCAGCGATTATGGGCAGCAGGAGTTAAAAAGAAATTCATTTCATCCGCTAATAGTTTTCTACACTTGAAAACAACATAACACTATTTTTAGACTTTTGTAATTTTTCACTGTTTTATATTTCACCTAACCAATTTCTTCATAAATGAATAAAAATAATATAGTGCGGGTATTGCGATTGTTGTATGAATTTTGGAAGACATGGCCACGATGTTGCGTTTTAACTGGTCTGGCTTAGGATTTTGTAAATATTTGCCACGATATTTCTTCTCAAACATTTTCTGAGATATTTTCTCTATATTAGCGATATTACTGCGTGCCCGTGCTGGCATCTGGTGGTTCTGCTCGGTAAGCGGCGCGCGATCGTCACCACAAACCAACATGGCGGCGCCCTTACCTGTCGAAAGTACTAAAAAATGCTCAACTTTAAGCAAGCATAGCTCCTGAACCATTGATCTCACAGGATCGAAACTTCGATCTGCAGGATCCCCGGGTACAAATCTACTGGATTACATACCAAATACATAATAATTTATAGGAGAAAGGTACAAATCTTGAGTCCGGTAAAGTAAAGTTGACCCAGATTTTAATTGAGAAATAATACTATCTTTCAAAGTCTTACATAACGACTTCATGACAGTATGTTAATGCGTGTTACTGCACGAACAACAACAGTACAACTGCTAGAGTACTCCCGGACTCGAATAACACCAATCACTGTTTACAAAAAGTATGTTTACGTTTCTCAGCCGCAAACGTTCTAATACGGTGCAAAACCGACTACACGGAAAAAGTTTTTATTTATCAATACAATAATAATACCACGATCAGTAAAATTTTTTTGAAAAGCTAAAACTTTTTACTTAATGCTATGCGTTTCATCTTTATTCTATTTCATATGCAAACATGAAATAAAAATACATTTTTGTAAAAATATCGTGTGTGTGTTCACTTTTGCTTTCTCACTGTACAGTCGGGGACAAAATTAACCGTAGACACTTTGAAGACCAAAAACTTTTTTAAAATTGCACGAAACAACTTAAATATATGCGAAGTATTGCTTTTGATAGATAGTCACGTGTAATGTTTGTGAAATGACTTCACAAAAGTCCAGTTGATCCTGTTTGCTTACTTTCCATCGCGTCTTATATGTACAGAAATTTCAAGTACGCTACTCGGACACTGTGATTCTCAGTAAAACGTTTCGCAAGCTCCTTGTTGCTGGTCCGATATGGGACACGGTTGATCAACATGGATGACAGAAAAAGAAAAGCGGTGATTGTCCGCACGTCATTTCCTTTTGTGAAACTGCACGCGTATTTTTACGACAGGCTCGGCCGATTGTTGAACAGTCAATTTTTCAATTTCATAGTAGATTTCGTATGTTCGTTTTCACACGATTCAATTTTATAAAATTATAAATTCATTAATTTATCAATTTATCTAACAGACATTTATTAAATTTATTCTTTCATCTAATAAACAAGTATTAAATCTATTCTTTCATCTGATAAACATTTATTTAATTTGCGTTTATGGCATGTAAGAGTAGATCAAATGCAAAACAGTGAAAACATTTAAATGGTTTAAAAATACAGTTATAATATACATTATTCATCTCCATTACAAAAAACCTGCCTGTATCTGGCAAATAATACAGACAATTTTCATTTTAAATAAATATCCGTAATTGTAACATATGTTATTCGTTAGACTTTTTAAAATGGCATTTTTGAAATAGGGAGAATTTTATTTACTTTAATTTAATATTTGGTCGTTCAGAATATGATAAAAATAAATTGAAATACATGAAATTTTCAATAGTGCATGTATGACTTCAATTAAAAAATATTTACTATCTGAAATAGTGTTTCACCCAGCTCTGTATGAGTGGTACTATGAATGCCGTTGAGCACACCGGACTTAGGCGAGCCGGACTAGAGAAACCGGAAGCGCTATCGAATTCCAAGGGTACATCGGACGAATTTGCATCTTCTCTTAAGACCAGTGATCCTCGGGAAATTTAGTACCGTTAGCATCGTGCGAACTGGAGATAAAGATAGAAGCCTTGGCACCAAGGAAACCGGTGACGGGATTAAATCAAAGCTTGCAATCATTGCATCAGTAGTACCATGCTTCCTTTAGGGTGCGTTGGGAAGATGGCGGTTTTGCCCTTGAGAATGCGATTATTTGCTGGTCCTTATCCAAATGAACTATGAAAATTAAATTTTTATTAGCTTCATTATTGGCCTGGTTCTTATTAGCATCAATATTATTAAATTAGGCCATAATTCACATTCATATCTGAAAAGATCTGATTTTTAACTTTCATGCAATGTATACAAATCGTTGATATTCCAGGGATTCGTGA
>CM052199.1:3423118-3455727 GCA_028455805.1 Lasioglossum figueresi | reverse complement strand
CATGGAACTATACGAGATCTTGAATATTACTCCTCAATATTATTAAACTTTGCTATGAAAGTACTATGTTAAAATATTTCAATGAAATTTTTAAACTTACCCCCAATAATATTAAACTTTAAAAATATCTGTTCTACGAGAATATTCTTTAACGATCATTTTCATAAAAATTCCACAGAAACAAATATTGTTCACAAAAACGTATAGGTTCGCCTGATCGGCGTCTAACCAATACGCCCGGCGTCTGTTCGGCTAGCATAACTGCACCTTCACTCTACGAGAGTTCAGAAATCTGAAAAAATACGGGTTGGCGCTACGGTCATATATTTACGGGTTGCACTAATTGTCGTCGGATGGGAATGATTCCGGGAATCGATTTATGGTATCGAGCGATATTTAGCGGGAAGCACGTGTGCAATTTCCCGCGCGCGGCATCCGGGCAAACGATTAGTGTCGTCCCGAGGTGCGCACAATTTTCTCGGCGAATAGCCGTTTTGCGATAAGCTGTGTATCGTGCTTGTCCGTCAACGATCTATCATCGGTACACGTCTCCCCCTTTACCATTTCCCGGCGGCCTGTCTTTCGCTCCTATTACAGATATATCAGCGCGTATTGATTATGCCAGCGGTGTGTAGGTCCGAGCGACGTGTTATTATCGATCGGCGATAGAGGTGTGGGTGGAACGTGGACGTTCCAGTTTTCCCGACCCGTATTACCTGTTTCTTTCCTTCCCGTCAAAATTTCTTGCGGATTCCAGCTGTAGCATACTTGCTACTCCCACTGCATACGGTATATTGCGAATGGCTGCGAATACAATTTTGCTTCCGGCAACGGTTCCAATAAATCATATTCTGGCACAATTTCTGATCCTCTTTACGTTTTTTTTGGATTTGTAATTCACCCATATTTCTAAATCTGTATACTATTTTTTGTTCAATATTTAAAAGATATATAATTTATTAATAAGATATGCCCCAGATAGCACCCGACGTCTCACGGACGTCTGTTTTACGTCGTCTGTAGATCTGAACGTCTTACGTCCCAAAAACACGTCTTTAAGACATATTAATTTGTTCCACGTCTGAAATATGACGTCTAAAAGACGCCTTTTTGGAGATGTCGTTTAAAAAGATGGTTGAAAGACGCCTAAACTACGTCTAAAAGACGTCCGAAAAACGTCTCTAAGACGTACCGTTTCGTAACACAAGATATTCAGGAGACTTTCGGGAGCCGTTCAGTCGTTCGAATGTCTCGCGGCAGACGTCTTACAGCTGTCATTGAGATGTCTCTGTGCTATCTGGGACATTTATAAAACTATAGAAAAATAGATATTGCAATTTTTACAGACGGAATAGGAATTAATTGGGAGCGGGTTCGGAAAATCGAATTGTTCGAAAATAGAACAATATTTAAAATTACTTATTAAATACAAAAGTACTACTGCTGATATTATTAGGTGTACAAATAAGTTCGGTGTCTTTTGAGCATACTTTTGATCATTATTTAGAAAAAAAAAACGAATACACGTTATATTTTGAAGTAATCACCATTACTTTCTATACATTTTCCCACCTTTCGGGTATCTGGCGATTCCCGCTTCTATAGAAAGATGGCGGTTTTGATCGAATAAACTCATCAATGCTTTTGCGGACCTCTTCGAGAGATTTGAACTTAGAATGAACCAAGTGGTGTTGCAGCGGCTGAATAAGGTGATAATCCAAGGGGGCCATATCGGGAGAATATGCCGCATGCGGGAGTATCTCCTAGCCCAAAGAAGAAACGACTTCCAGTGTTGTCTTCGCTGCATGTAGTCGTGCGTTGTCATGCAACAGAATCACTCGCCTAGTTCCACTGCCGGAAATAGGCCTTTTTCGCTCAATCGCGTCGCTTAAATAAATCATTTGTTGTTGGTACCGTTCAGTAGTAATAATTTCCCCAGGTTTCAACAACTCATAATAAATGACACCTTTGAAATCCCACCAAATACTCAATAACGTGTTCCCCATCACTGAGATCAAAATTTCCACTACGAAACCTTACGAACCACTTCTTGCATGTTTCATAAGTTACAGCATTTTCACTTAACGCTGAACAAATCATTTTCGTAGCCTCAGCAGCAATTATTTAAACTCAAATGCAAAGAGCATACAGTGTCGAATGTACTGTTTCTTAAACGCCATGATGCGAAGTACTGTTTTTTGAGGTTATGTCAGATTGATACTTTATAACCTCAAAGCGGCGGGAGAAAATTTCAAATTGTAAATGCAATCACAGTTGAATATATGTAAAGGCACCGAGATTATTTGTTAATGTTAACAAAACTTATTTGTTAACACATTACCTATCGATGATCATTCTATAACTGTTGAAAGTCTATATGGTTCACAGCTGACGATTTTTTGAAAGTATTCTTCAATAGCAACAGCAATTCTAATCATAAATCTACAACTCACCCTTCATAACAAAATCCAATCATTTTCTTCGGGATTATTGTGTAAAAAAAGATTTTTAAGCTCCCATTTGGTGTAGCATAATTATTGAAAAGCCTATTGATAGGCTACCGGTAGATAAAGTGTTAAAGTGATCTTTAATTTTTGTTTAGAACCATCGAAGACACTTCGCGAGAGCCCACATTCACTGGTTCGTACAACCGAGGTTCGGATAATGGAGGTTATTCTGTATCACAATTTCGGATCCTCTCTACGCTTTTGGAAAAAATTAATTATAACTAAAAAGCGTCTAAAAGCCCGGCAAATGACTAACAGAAATTAAAATATTTTTAATGAAAACGTCTGAAAGTTTAGTAAATGACAAATATTACAATATTTTGAACAAAAACGTTCGAAAACCCGGTAAATGACTAACAAATATTAAAATATTTTTAACAAAAACGTCTGTAAATCTAGTAAACAACTAACAAAAATTAAAATATTTTTAATAAAAACGTCTGAAAGCCTAGTAAATGACAAATATTACAATATTTTAAACAAAAACGTTCGAAAGACTAGTCAATGACTGACAAATATTAAACTATTTTTAACAAGAACTGTGTTTACTAATGTTCGTCGAACACGCTGGATTAAAAATATTCGATGTACTGAAAGTACAACTGCACATCATTTCTGAACATTGAATCATACATTTACAAATTCATAATTTACTCTTCTTTGTCTAATATTATCAACCCCAAATCATTAAGCAATTTTTACCCCCAAAGCATATCAAGGTAACATCTATAACACACCGTCAATCAAGAAGCAGTTATCACCGCAAGGGAAACAGAGCTGGGGAAAATAGTATTCTAAATAATAAATAATGCTATTTATTTTAAAGTATGTGTACAACTTTGAAAATAAAATATTTTATTTGATGCAGTAATTTTTGAAAATAAAATAATTTATTTGAGGCAGTACATTTGGAAACTAGTATTTGCAAATATTATCTTATTTGAAGAATATTGAAAATATTTGTATTTTGTCTTTATTTCCAATTTCAATTTTAAATATCATTGCTGAAAATAATGGTCCGAATTCAATACATTTACGAGTGTAAATCGCTTCTTAACGATAAGATAGACTGTATGTTTATGCGGATTCTCAGAATATTATAACAATGCAAAAAATAAAATATTTTATTTCGTGTTTCGGATTGTTGAAATAGAAATATTTTTTAATTTGCCGATCGAAATGTTGAAATAGAAATATTCGATTTTGAGGTTCAGATTGTGACAATAAAAATATTTTATTTGTCGAAATGACATATCTTCTTTAAGCAAAATAAAATCTAAAATATTCAATAGTATTTGAAATATTTGTTTCGCCAAATAATGCCCACCTCTGAACGGAAACTACAAAGCAAGAATGAAATGATTTCTATACCCGATCCATTGTCTAACATTATCAACCCCCAGAGAAGTACCACTCCTCTACGATTTTGATAAAATTTAAATATGTTATATAGTTCGACATTTTGAACAACTTTTTCCTTTTCCAATATAGGGGGGTCGCTTTTAGTTTTCGAAATATTCGCAAAAAACTATTGCTAATACTGTATTGAATTTTCGGTATTCTTGCACGCTTCGTGGCAACGTAAGGCTGTTCCGGCGCGTCGTCTGTTTACATTTGTTTTGTAAACACGTTGTGGGGATGAGAGAGAAACAGGGTCTCACTCTATATAGGGTGATACATATGTAGGGTAAGTTTTCAATTTGAAACTCCTGGATTTTTATATCCGTGGTCGGGTCGGCCTGACGACCGGTCCTCTCCACTCCCTCCACGACTTAACCTAACCTAACATAACCCAAACTGACTCTGATCGCATAATCTTCCCATTGCAGATGTCATCCAGCTCTCTACGCCCTCTCTACCAACTAACCACAAGTCATTCTGTTCGCATGATTTTTCCATTGTAAAAAAACGATCAGAGTTTGTTTTGGGTTAGGTTGTGGAGGGGGCGGAGAGGGCCGGCCGGTAGGCCGTCCGACCACGCACACGAAAATCCAGGAGTAGTCTTTCAAAATTGAAAGATTACCCTATATATGAATCATTCTTATAGAATGAGACCCTACTTTCTCTCTTATCTCCACAGCGTGTTTACAAAAAAAAGTAAACAGACACCGCGCGGATCGGCGTTACGTTACCACGTAGCATACAAAAATGCGGAAAATTCAATACAGTATTAGCAATAGTTTTTTGCGAATATCTCGAAAACTAAAAGCGACCCCCCTATATTGGAAAAGGAAAAAGTTGTTCAATTTGTGTAGCTGCATGTCGTATTTAAATTTCATCAAAATCGGAGAGGAGTGGTACCCGAATAATTACCCCAATTTTTACCCACAACCAGCTGGCATGTTCAAGATAACATCTACCAACGCACCGTCACTCAAGAAGCAGTTATCACCGCAAGGGAAACTACAAAACAAAACTTAAACAATTTCTATACCCGAACCATGCACCCCATTCAGGTAAACATCACCCCCGGAAAGAGTCTGCGATCTCACCGAGACGATTGAACCCCTCGAGGATCGCAAAACGAGTTCGACAAAGTCTAATATAGGAACCCCTCGATCGAACATCGAGTGGACAATCCTTAAAGAGGTCGAACCCTTCGCCCCCACCCCCACCCTTCGATTGCAAACAATTTTGCAACAGCGAGACGCGCGACAAATTACCGCAACCGTCGTCGGTCCGAAGCATAGGGTTACCGGTGGGGTTGAAAGAGAGAGAGAGAGAGGGGTAGGAAAAAGGGGGTAAAAATGAGGAAGTTATTTCCCGTTGTGGACGAGGTGTGTAGAGAGGCAGGGGGGGCTGTCGCGTACAGGGGATTCGCGGATCGGCAAGGTGTAGTTGGAGGGGGTGGCTCGACACGAAAAAAGGGGCGCAGCCGCGGCGAACGGCGAACGGCCACCCCCGCGGGCACATTTGCTGGCGCGCCGCCTCGCCAGTCCCGGTCAGTCGTCGGCGGCCGAAAGTCGTGTGGCAGCAGGGAGATGAGGGCGGAAAGAAAAACAAGTGAGAACTCGCGGCCCGACAGGTGAGCGAACAGAGTGAGAGAGAGAGAGAAAGAGAGAGAGAGAGAGAGAGAGAGGGTAACCACCGGAGAGAGAAACGTCCGCGGTAAAACGACGTCGGGGAATACGGAAGACAACGCGATATAAGGTCGAGTTGAGGTCGATTTATATTATCCGGTTCAGAAATACCCGTCCCTCTATCTACACGGGGTAGATACACTCCGCGACAGAAAGATGGCACACCACGAGAATTCAATGTTTTCGTCAATTGTACATAATAAATCTAGTCTTTCTTGGTGCTTATACATTTTCATTACAGAATAAACTACATTACAAACAATAAAATCAAAGGAAATGTCCGTTTGTTTGTGGAAACGAGAAAATAACAAAAATTGGTACGACAAAATAATGGCACATATACAAAAAAAAAGGAATTTACGTACATAAAATATATAACATTGTGTTTAATATTTTGCGTGGCCTCCCTTATTTTCCAGAATAGCCACCGTACGTTTCGGAAGTGACTTAAAGAGTTTTTTAAATATATTTTGCTCGTATTTTTGTCCATTTTTGTTCTATGCACGTTTTTCAATCTGCAAGGCATTGGAATTGCCCTCCGCCTTCGTAAACATGTCTTGCTAGTTATGCCCAACAATTTCCAATTGTAATAAATGTTGATGTTCTCGGCGCCACGGTTTCGATCAATGTCTACTGAGAAATCAAAAAACGTTTCGATTCTAGTTTGAATCATTTTCAAGATGCGTTTGCCTTGCGTCTGTAAAAATATAAATTAGTTGTACAATTTTCAAAATGCACTATTAAACTGCTTAAATGTAATAACAGAAACTTGTTTGCAATATTGTTCATAAAACCGACTTACTTGTTTTTTATGTGATTTAATACTTTAAAATGGACATCGTGACACACGTGTGTCATCGATGCATGTTGTCAAGACACTGAATATATTCGAAACGATCTAGGTTATCCCGATCAATATTAGGCGGTAAATTTGAAAAACATAATATGTCTTTTAGCCAATTAATGTGAATATACCAGAAACGGTAAATTCAATTATTAACATTCAACTTTTATTGGAAGAATTTTATACACATAATTGTATGTAATATACGATTGCGTTTAGTAATTCGAGAAAATAACTAACAGGCTATTTTGGTTGGAAAGAAATTCATCATTAAACGTTACCGATTCAATAATGTTGCGTAGTATTCATTTATCTTAGGAGTTTCATACCTAAGATTTACGCTATGGTGTTTAATCGTATGAATTGTTTCCAATAATAACCTTTGATGTAAATTAGCCTCTTCATCAACTGTTTTGATGTTCTCGAAATCAAATCTATGATCCAAATCTAGTGAATGTTTCGTCAACGCTGTGTGTTGTACTGGTGGTAAATAATTTTCAATTATGTTGAGATCTGGCGACCTCGCTGGCCACTTTAAGACACTAATTTTGTTTTGTTCAAAGTACCGCTTAACGGATTTTGCGGCATGCACACTCGCATTATCCTGCTGAAACGTAAAATTTTCCCCGGAAATTGTCTGTCCGAATTTAGTTAATCGTTCGTCCATCGAATCTATATAAATTTTGCTGTTCATAGTTTTCTTTATAAATTTTACTTTCGGTCACTCCTCGATAACCAATTCCGGCCCAAAGCATTGCTCCTCCGCCACCCATGTGTCCGCGGCTTGATATTCTTTCTCCTTTCCGCAGATCGTGAAAATAGTGTGCGAAACCATCCGGCCCATGTAGATCGAACCTTTTCTCATCGCTAAAGATAACACGACGCCATTTTTTTCTCCAATGTATGTGCTCTTGTGCAAATTTCAGACGCTCCGATTTATGCCGAGCGGTTAAAGGTGGTTTTCTTTTCAATTTCATTCGAACCAAGCGCAGACATTCTTTTATTATCCGTTGCACATTACGTACATTCGTATGTACGCCAGCTGCTTTAGCGATTTGTCGTGCTGTTCCCGAAGAATTCGAAGCTTCTTTTAAAATCGCGCGTTTTCCGCGATCGCTTACCGCTTTCGGTCGACCGAAACTCTTTTTTTTTGCCGTATGTTTTGGGATTTTTTAATAAATTATACACCGCTTTTCTGCTTCGATGTATAATACGTGCAATTTTTGAAACCGAGCAATTCTCTTTATGCAATGTCAAAATCGTTTTTATTTCAGCATCGGATAAAGATTTTCCACTACCCATACTGTAATTTCAATAGAAGATAAAAAGAAACACGCACAATATTTAATGCACGGTAGAATAGTACACGATACAAACAGTCCGACGGTCTAGCGTTAACGGCAGAGAAAGAATTTTAAGACTGTGCCATCATTTTGTCGCGACGGTGACCCCGGTTGTTTACATTTAGACTAGAATCTGTAACCTCCGCTTAACTCCTTCGGTGTAAGTAACCTTGAAGCTCCACCGAAGTACATACACGGAGAGAAACGTATCAAATTTCATCACAGTTTTCGGAAATAGCAATATTTACGGGTGTGCCATCTTTTTGTCGCGGAGTGTAGACTTCCACGTGGATTCATCTTACGCGATTTCATTCGCCTAGTCAGTCGGTACAAACGAAAAAAAAGAGATACCTATTTATTTGAAATACAGTGAAACGTGAACCTATTCGAACGTAAATATATTTATTGTTACGTACATATAAAAAATGTAGAATCATGTGAACAACAGTCCTTTGCTGATCGAGGTAGAAGAAAAATGATCTTATTTTTACGCCTTTCAAGGAGAATGTTTTGTTTTCTTTCAAATCCTGAGGTTCTAAAAATATAAGAATGGTTGACAATGTTGTTTGAGATATTGTTTGACAAATTTATTCAATGCGAAATAGTTCAATTGAATATTCCACGTATTTGAATGTCATTGGCAAAGAATACCGCAGTAATACGGTGAGCCGCGAAAGTATTTAAACTCAATTTAAAACAGTATAACTTTTTTGTAATTGTTCCAAACGACCTGATGTTTTGTAAGCAATCAGAAGCATTGGTTTACCAAATGATCTGCGAGAAATGATTTTCCAAAAATCACAATTTACAAGGTTGCATGCAAAAATAAAAAAAGCATTTTTGTAAAACTTCTTTATTTGGGACCTTAGTGAGAATTTAAAATATATGGTTTGCAGATCTATGTTTGTTATTCACATGCTGAACATTTTATCAAAATCGATTAAACATACTCAAGAGCTACAAATGGTTAAATGTAGTGAAAATAAAATCCACAGATTCTTACATTTTTCGATGCGTGTCGTTTTTTTTCTCTGCGTCAACCGATTTCGATGAAATCTTCAGCGTGTGCATTCATCTAGCACACATCTACAAAAAGCATATTTTAAATTTTCATCACGGGCTCTAATAAGAAAGTTATAAATGGTGGCTCTTTTAATTTCTCATGTAATTCTTGGCAATTGCAATTTTTACAAAATCTTTTTTGCACGTCATTTGGTAAATGAATTCTTGTAATTGCTCAAAAAAGGCAGTTTGGTTCGATCATAAAAAAGTTGTACTGTTTCAAAGTGCGTTCAAATACTTTGAATAAAAAAACTCTCAAATATTCAATAAAAAAAATTCTGACATTTCAGAAAATGAAAGTAAACTTTATATCAATTCGAAACAATCAAATTTCTTTTTAATTGGTATAAATTATAAACTATTGTTGTAAATTATATATATATATTTTGTTACAAACTATATTGTTATAAACGTATCACGTTCATCCCTTGAAATCTTTCGAGGTTCGACGTAATTTTCAGTTTTAAAACTTCTAGGAAAATATATTTTCTGGCCTCGTAAATTGTGCTATAATTTACCGCGTGAAAATTGTGTATATTGTTGCAGACTATTGACGTTTATTTTTTATTTGGTTTAGTTTATCTAGTTTAGTATGTTGTTTATTTCCATGTCAATTGTATTGAAATTCTAATTTATTGTAGTCAATATTTATCCACATGAAAATACGTAAAATAAATAAAAAAGTGAAAAGAAAAAATTTTCTTTCGTCCTAGTGAATTGTAAACGTGAAAAAAGTTTTAATTATCACATTATTATGCCATAATATTTTACTTCGGTCATAAACAATTCACCGTCGATAACGTGAAATAATTTCGTTTGGGATTATTGTGTGAAAGAAGATTTCTGAAACAGCGTAACTATTAAAAAAGATTATTAATCTTTGTGGGGATGTTTGTACATGGTGGTGTCCGTTTCCAATACAGGTTTTGTACTCCAAATTCACCCTGCAATTCAAATTCATTTTCATTCATTTTCAAAATCATTTCAATTTCGAATCAAGTTTGCCTACAAATGTGTTTCCCTAAAATATAACCCTCTAAAAGTAAATTTTAAGATTTACGTGAAAATTATAAAAAGAAAATTCAAGTAGAGCGACGAAGCGTTACAATAATTTTTAAAGCTTCGAATAATGAAGGTGACGATAGAGTCTTCCGAGAAAATGACGTCGCGACCTCCTCCTGAATGTCACGTGTTCTTAATGTGTACCTTGCAGAAAAACAAACATATTAATTTTTGCTTCTCTATACTTTATTATTTCAAATGCCTCGATTATAATGTTGAGAAATTAATGACATGAATATATGACATGAATATATGACATTTCTGATATGAAAGAGAACGTGTTCGTATCGAGGTTAGTGGAATGAGGAAGGCAGAACGGAAACATAAAAGCAGGGAAATTATAGAGTACGGAAGCGAGAAGAGGTTTCAGTGGTGGGGTATTGATTCATAAATCGGGTACGTACATATGTATGTACCAGGCTTAGGCATTATCAAAGTGCTTAAATTTTTTAAAAAAGATACAGAAATTAGCATATCTAAATTAAATAATATTAGTTCAGTTACTTCGATAAACTCTTTTTGGGGTGAAATTATTTCTTACATTATATAAACAATGTAATTGAAATACGAATTTATACAACTAAAATAGTATTAGTTCAGTTACTTGAATAACCTCTTCTTGGGGTGAAATGATTTCTCACTTTATTTAAACGATGTAATTGAAACACGAAATTATCCAACTAAAGTAATATTAGAGTTCAGTTACTTCAATAAACTCTTTTTGGGGTGAAATGATTTCTTACTTTATCTAAACGATGTATTTGAAATACGAATTTATCCAACTAAAATAATATTAGTTGAGTTACTTGAATAACCTCTTCTTGGGGTGAAATGATTTCTTACTTTATTTAAACGATGTAATTGAAATACGAAATTATCCAACTAAAATAATATTAGAGTTCAGTTACTTCAATAAACTCTTTTGGGGTGAAATTATTTCTTACTTTATTTAAACGATGTAATTGAAATACGAATTTATCTAAATAAAATAATATTAGTTCAGTTACTTTCAATAAACTCTTTTTGGGGTGAAATTATTTCTTACATTATCTAAACGATGTATTTGAAATACGAATTTATCCAACTAAAATAATATTAGTTGAGTTACTTGAATAACCTCTTTTTGGGGTGAAATGATTTCTCACTTTATTTAAACGATGTAATTGAAATACGAAATTATCCAACTAAAATAATATTAGAGTTCAGTTACTTCAATAAACTCTTTTTGGGGTGAAATGATTTCTTACTTTATTTAAACGATGTAATTGAAATACGAATTTATCCAACTAAAATAATATTAGTTGAATTACTTGAATAACCTCTTCTTGGGATGAAATTATTTCTTACATTATTTAAACGATGTAATTGAAATACGAAATTATCCAACTGAAATAATATTAGAGTTCAGTTACTTCAATAAACTCTTTTTGGGGTGAAATGATTTCTTACTTTATTTAAACGATGTAATTGAAATACAAATTTACCCAACTAAAATAATATTAGTTGAGTTACTTGAATAGCCTCTTCTTGGGGTGAAATTATTTTTTACTTTAATTAAACGATGTAATTGAAATACGAATTTATCCAACTAAAGTAGTATTAGTTAAGTTACTTGAATAACCTCTTCTTGGGGTGAAATGATTTCTCACTTTATTTAAACGATGTAATTGAAATACGAAATTATCCAACTAAAATAACGCACAGACAGACAGCCAAAACAGACAGACAAAATTTGTGCAACGCTGCCATTCACAGTACACATCGTTTGCGCAACCCGTTTGTTGTGCAAATAATATCAGGAAATTCTGATTCTGCACAAAAGATTGCGCAATTCGTCGATCGCTGTCATTCACGGTCAATCATGTTGCGCAATAGGGATTGTTGCGCAACATGATTGACCACGAATAGGCCCTTTTAGATAGTGGCAGGGAGACAGGGACGTTGGAAAGGGAAAGGTGGAACGGGAAGGTTGCAGGAGAGGCTCGAGGGCACCATCGCATCGGTACCGTGGTTTCCGTGGAACTGGACGGAACCGAGCGGAACCGAACGGTACGCCGCACACGGAGGAACGACACAATGCGACCGGTACCGAAGTCTCACGATGGGGCCCGTCCGGTTTTTCGTGTTCAGTTCGTGTGCCGAGCTCGGCCCGTGCACCGTTTCTCATTTCGTTTCGCGTTCCCCACGCAGAAATCCGCGGACCGTCCCCCCATCGCACATCGGGATATTTTTAAGTTGCGATCGCCGCGACCGCGGACCGGAAGTAGCTCGAACACGCCAGTGCGACTTCCAAACCGGTTAACCGTCGATCGAGTTTCGTATCTGTGAACTTCTACCTCGATTTTCGACTCTCTCACCGTTCTTTCACTTTTTCTCAGACCCATTCGGACCTGTTCGCGAAGGTGGAATATCCGGTGCTGAAGTTTTCGAGTTCTGCTCGATTTTTGACACGTTCTTCGGTTTATTTTGGTGTTTGTTTGTCTTCGTCGTGACCATTTAATTGTCTGTGATAATTGATATTGTCTCTGGCAGAGGTGATAGTTTTTCTTTGTTTTTGTCGTCTTACAATTAGTGAGCTGAAATGATTCATTTTAATTCGGTACATTTACTTTCAATTTTTGTAATCGATCATTCCATTATGTAAAAGTTGGACTTTCGAAATTAATAGTTTCATCATCTAAATTAGACTTTCAAATTAATCATTTTATAACCCATTTTAGACTTTTAAATTTCGAAATAGGGTTGTTCGAGGCAGCAATTTTTCTTCGGTTTTTCAACTTTTTAGATAGTATTGAATATACGACTTCTGACCTTGAAACGATTTTTATCGTTCATTTTATTTGGCGGTTGTTCAGCTTTTTCGTCAAATTGGAGCAATTTTATTTTATATTATATATATTTATTAAATTTATTCTCCGCGATATTTTTAGTGTTTACACGAATTATGATTGAATTTGGAAATAGTAAAAATTTCGATGTACCTCAGAATTTCTTTTAATTGAAGAAATATTCTTGAAAGTTTCAATGAAAGGTTTTTGAAGATTTGCTGCATATTTTTAATTTTACTTGAAAATATCAAGCATTCTTTTGTATTATTATTATTTCATTGGAAATTACATTTTTCCATCATGAGATTGTATTCGCGGACGATAGTGATTCAAATGGTTAAAATGGAAGTGCATTGTTGTTAATAAAGAGGTACGGATCGCGTGGGTCACACACACGTGGTGCAAAAGCGTTGAGCTTCATATAATAGTTCGCTTTTCTCACTGTATGCATTTTATATTAACTGCAATTGAGTTAATACAATATACTCTTAATTGTGCAGGGAATAGTTGCTACAAAAACAAGGTTCGTTGTAATAATAATATTTATTTAAACTTCGTGGCTGTGGAATGAACTGGGTTTACAAGCTCCTAACTGCTGTATTGCAATTTGACCATTCATCGCCATTTTCTCTTGTCACTCACACATACGTTTGTAATTCTACCTCGCCTATTGCAATTTCTACAGCCTATTTGTACCTCCGCAAAGATAAACAGATAAAGAAACTAAGAGGTTAACGACTCGAAACTTTTTCTTCATATTTTTCAACCGTGTTTCAACAAAAGAATTCATCTCGTCTACAGAGACGGACAAAAGAATATTTAAAATTCGAATTTCTGTTGTCAATCGTTGATAACATTCATCTAATCTGGGGCATTCTCGACAGACTTTTGTTTATTCGTTTGTGTTCACAATTTTAACAATTCATTTTTGTTCGACACGCGCAGCGGACAATAGTAAGTTAAAAAATTTTTCATTCTAATTATATTAACAACTGCATAGCACACGACAGACCTGGGTAAATTTGATTTTAAATGAGAATAAAAAATGGCTATTTTAAATCATTTATTTCACACTGTTTTATTTTTGATATCGGCATTTACAAATCAAAATAATATTCATTCCTTTGAAATAATAGCGATTTCAAATAATCTATCACTTCTTAATTCCAAATTTAACAACAGAACTAATTTCATTTTCATTTTCATTTTAAATGAAAATAAAAAATGGCTATTTTCAATTATTTCTTTCCCACAGTTATTTTCGATATTATTATTTGCAAACTAAAATAATATTGATTTATTTTAAATAATAGCAATTTCAAATAATGTATTATTTCATTATTCCAAATTCAACAAAAGAAGTAATTTCATTTTCATTTTGGTTTTAAATGAAAATAGAAAATGGCTATTTGAAATCATTTATTTCGCCCTGTTTTATTTTTGAAATCATTTACAAATTAAAATAATATTAATTCGTTTGAAATAATAGCTATTTCAAGTAATGTATAATTTCTTTATTCCAAATTTAACAAAAGAACTAATTTAATTTTCATTTTCATTTTAAATGAAAATAAAAAATGGCTATTTTGAATAATTTATTTCGCACTGTTATTTTCGGTATTATTATTTGCAAACCGAAATAATATTGATTTATTTTAAATAATTTATCATTTCATTATTCCAAATTTCACAAAAGAACTAATTACATTTTCATTTTGATTTTAAGTGAAAATAAGAAATGGCTATTTTGAATCATTTATTTCTCACTGTTATTTTCGATATTATTATTTGCAAAACAAAATAATATTGATTTATTTTAAATAACGCCAGATTTCTTTATTCCAAATTTAACAAAAGGAATAATTTTGAAAATAATGTACGACAGAGGGTGACAGTATAAAACAGACTGAATCCTAATAATCAAGTCACATGATATAAATTTGAAAAACAGTTCCATTAATTATCACAAATAACTATTTAAAATTATTATAAAATAATATTTACAAAATGTTCGAATATCAAAATTGTAATCACAAAAATATAGAATGAAACTTATTTTTGTCCACCCGGTTTGTTTATTCTTGTTTCATTGTTTTAAATAAACTACTTGTTAAAATAACGTGTTGTTTGAAATTATATTTACAAAATGTTCGAATATCAAAATTGTAATCACAAAAATATAGAATGAAACTTATTTTTGTCCACCCGGTTTGTTTACTCGTTTCATTGTTTTAAATAAGCTACTTGTTAAAATAACGTGTTATTTGAAATTGTATTTACAAAATGTTCGAATATCAAAATTGTAATCACAAAAAAATGTATAACGAAATTGACTTTTGTTCACCCGGTTTGTTTACTCGTTTCATTGTTTTAAATAAGCTACTTGTTAAAATAACGTGTTATTTGAAATTGTATTTACAAAATGTTCGAATATCAAAATTGTAATCACAAAAAAAATGTAGAACGAAATTGACTTTTGTCCACGCGGTTTGTTTCCTTGTTTCATTGTTTTAAATAAACTGCTTAAACATTTACAAGAAATTCATTGCCGGTTTAAAATAAAATTTCAGTTCGTAAAAATATGCGACGGTTATCGTGAACGTTACTAATATTTGAACTTTCTTTTGTCCGCAACTGTATCGTCATCTGCTGACGCTATAAATTCCCCGCACAACGACGGGCCTGCTTCTACGCCAGCTGAACCAATCCATTTTCTTCGTCCGTTCGCGCGTATTGTATTTTCGCCGATCCTCGCCGATAATTCCTACAATGCTTATTCGGCAACGATATCGCGTAACTCGTGCCGTTCCGTTTCGGTATTATCTTCGGTGTGCGATCGTAGCGAAACTTTCTGAACAAGCTAACGAGAAAGCAAAACGGACACCTTGCACAGGGCTTAGAACACAGCAATATTTTTTGAAAATGTCAAAAATCTTTTTTATTACAGAAAAATTACATTAGTAAACATTAAACGCGTTTTTCTCAGAGTTGCGTTTTTCAAAACGGTGTACAATATCTATGTACAGTTACTCGAATTAATATTCGGACGCTCTAAAAAAGACTATAACTTTTGTAATATTGTACTATACGATTTGAACTTTTTTTGGGAAGCCAGAGGAATTAGTTTACTACAGGATGCGAAATAAATTTGTTTCAATAATAGCAATTGATCGGAATTGTAGGAAAAATACTAAAAGTACCATTTTACAACTCTTTTAGGCGGGCGTGTATTGAAAATTTAAAAAGTTCGTTTTGTAGGTCTGTGTAAATTGTATGCACTGTGAAAGTTTCATCAAAATCGGTTGATGCGGGAGAAAACGACAGGCATTGACAAATGTAAGAATTCTTAGATATCAGTCGAAAATCATGAAAATCTGTAATTTTATCATCTTTAAACGTTTGTAGCTCATTGCAACGTCAACCGATTTTGATGAAATTTTCAGAATATGTTTAATTGACACTGATCTACAACACGTATTTTTTAAATTTTCAATATAGGCCCACATAAAAAAGTTGTAAAATGGTACTTTTAGTATTTTTTCTACAATTCCGATCAATTGCTATTTTCGAAACAAATTTTTTTCGCGTCCTGTAGTAAACAAATTGCTGTAGCTTCACAACAAATTTTAAATTGTATAGTACAATATTTAAGAAGTTACCGACTTTTTTAGTGCGTCCGAATATTAATTCGAGTAACTGTATACATATGTAAAATATATAACGTATAAACGCGTTTTTCTCAAAGTTGCGATTTTCAAAACGGTGTACTGTATGTATAAAGAGATACGCGTTTAAAGTTTACGAATTTAATTTTTTTATATTTAATAAAATAATAGGAAAATGAAAAAAAATTGATCGTCACTGCCTAATAGATAAAATAATTCATTATAATATCTACTAGGCATTGACGATCGATTTTTTTTCCTTTATATACATATATATCTCGAGTTCTACCTTAACAATTGCATTAAAATTGTACAGTAATCTTCATTATAATATCTATTAGGCATTGGCGATTGATTTTTTCATTTTCCCATTATTTTGTTAAATATAAATAAAAAATTAACAAATTTTCTACCGAAATTCCGTCATTAAATTTAAAATATCTGCCATGTTGTTGATTTTCACAAAAATTGAAATATGGGATCGTCAATGCCTAGAGAATATATCACAGTTTATGACATTTTTGGGATTTTTGATATAGTTGATTCGATTTGTAGGAATCCTGTCCACCAGTTGGCCATTTGGAAGAAAACATATTCCGAGCAAAGACGACGAAAGGCATAGGAACAAATTATTTTTTAAATATTACAAGCATTTTTTTTATAGTTCATAATATAGTAAACTGAAGTACAAAATCTTATACCGATCGATCATTCACTTCTTATTGTGTCATAACCCCTTAATGTACAACTGGAATGTTTTGCACTCTTTCAACCCTTTGCGATCGGAAATATTTTAACTCGAAAATTAAACATTTCTTCCTACCTAAAATAATTCCATTCTACATGATTTTTTTCATTTTCTGGATATGAAATTGATATAATACCTCGTACAATACTTAAATGTGTAGTAATATTGGTTAGATACCACCAAATCTAATAATGTAAACAATATTTTGAATAATGGTACAGCAACTTTTAGTAGTGTAAACCAGTAAATACAGTTAAAATTATACCGCGTTTAGTGTCATTTTAATCATAAAAATGCCACAAATAAATTGTTGAAAGTCCCGTAAAAAAATATTGAAAAATAAAGAAACTTTGTAATTCGATTAGTAGTGGTTCACACCGATATACCCAACCCCGTATCAGATTACGCGGCACGTTTACACTCTACACCGCAGTGGAGGGGAATTCGTTTTACGTTGATCATACGGTTTCCATTTTCTTAGATTGAGGCTTTACTGTACTACAGGCAATTTTTATTTCGCATAAACGTTCGCAGTTCACTCGTTGTTAGACTGCTAGTCCTTATGCAAAATTGTCCAAGTCAATTGTGAGAAACCAATGTTCAATGAAAATGTATTTTCTCTATTAATCATCCTAAAAAGTTGACAATAATACAACAGTAGTTAGATCGGTTTATAAAAATGACAAGGTTGTATCTATTCAAATTTCTAGCCATTTTTTGTAGATTCTTTAATAGACTCCGGATGTTTATGCAAAATAAAAATTTGGTGCACCAATTGCAAGACGCAAGAGCTAAATATAAATTCATATTGTTCATTAATCATTTGAACGTGATGAAAACAATATATTAACACTCTTAAAGTCTTTTAATATTTTCACTGTTTTAAATTGCACTTGCTCATTTTTGTTGTAAATGCATCAAATCCGGAGTCTACTCGTAAATTAAAAGCATTGATTCAACGTACTTGTTGTATTTGTTGGAAGTTCTGAGAAACATGTGTACGTTTATATGTTTGTTTAAAATATATGTAATAGAAATTAAAAGTATTGATTCAACGTACTTGTTATATTTGTTGGAAGTTCTGAAATAAATGTGTACGTTTATATGTTTGTTTAGAATATATGTAATAGTAATCGCAGCTGTCGTACTTTCGTGACGTCAGCCATGAATAGTCGGACGCCATGAGGCGCGACGGTCTCGCGCGATTATTGCAGGAAGCGAAGTGTTTATAGCTTCGGGAGAAAATGTTTTTGTAAACTGTACCGCGAACCGATTCTTATCGTTCGTTCTCTGTTATAAATGACCCCATTTTTGCGACTGATTTTCCGCTCGCGTGATAATCCCACCGATTGCGATCCGAGTCCGATCGAAGCTTGCCAAGTGATCGAATGTAACCTCAAAATTGGAAGAATAGAAACTTGGTGAAGTATATTTATGATGAAGTATATTTAAGATGAAGTATATATAAGATGAAGTATATTTTTTAAAGATACTGTAAGAAAGATATTTTGTTTTGGGAACATTTAGCAACATTCTTGCTTTCTTTTCATATTTTTTTTTGTTACATAAAATTACAAAATCGTGGAGTTGCATAACATTATGTAACTCCCTTGCATCGAGGTAAAAGTGACTGGAATATAAAAACTAAAAAATTGTTGCAAAAGTAGATTATCTTCAATGTAGCGTACGCAAGAATTTAACAATTACATATTGGTAGACTGTAGATTCTCGAGCAAGATAATAAATTCGCTGCTGCAAAAATGTTGTTAGATTGGAAATAGTATATTCACGAATAGAGAATCGTGTAAACAATAATAATAATTTTGTCATAAATGGATAAAATCCGCAGACTACATATTATTAACCCTTAGCACTCGAATGGCGACTCTGAGAGAGACAGGTGTCATTAAAACTTGCTGTACCATTATTCAAAATATCGCTTATACAATTAAATATATCAGTGTCTAATCAATTACTATACAATTAGGTATTGCGTGAGGTATTACACCAATTTCATAATACCAAATCCATAAAACTTAAAAAATCATAGGAAATGAAAATATTTCTTAATTATCGAAATTATAAAGATGCTTCTATTCGAAATTATTCATTTAAGCACATATTATAATAAAAACTGCAAGAAATTTAAATAAATTCAGTCATTTTTATAAAACAATGTATAGCAGTCGCATTTTGTGCTCGGTAAGTTAGTGTCAATTTTTTAGTGAAAATAGCTCAGAGTGAAATGGGTTAGTCCTTTGCACTCCTAATTATTTTTCAATTTTATTGCCAACAACTCTCTACTATATACAGTGTTTTTATTTGAAATTTACTTCAAAGGATAGTTCCCTGACTGCTACTTGTTTTAAACAATTTTGTTTGCTAATTATATTCAATATAGCTCTCAAATTTTGTTGAAATTTATATTTGGAAAATCCCGTTTCATTTATATTTTTCTCTCTTCGATGTCGAGTCACTCGACAAAGGAGTGCAAAGGGTTTAGAAATTGTTTTGCACGAGAGTCCAGAGTCGGCAGATTAGGATTCGTCTCCCCACTCTACCTTCCCCTTCCACGACGACTTCCCCTTTCACGACGCCTTCCCCTTCCACGACGCCTTCCCCTTCCGCCAGTAGTCAGGTCACGTGACGCGTTTCGTCTCTGTCGTGCATGTGTCACAACGTCACGTGACTGGTCCGGTACTGGCAGAGAGTGGGTGTAATATTCTCTTCTCGATTCGAGTCAGTTCCCCTGACCTGGCGACTCTGCGATAGTCACGTGTTTTGTGTAAACAGTAGGTCAGCGTGAACGAAAAAGGGACACGTATTGTGCAAGCTTTGACGTTCGAACGAAGGTGAAGTGAAGGAAACGAAGATCAAGGACATCGGGAAGGTTCTGGCGGGTCTTGGCACTGGAAGAATTCACAGATGTGTAGTGTATAATCGTGGATCTTGCAATGCCATCACTTGCTGGATACCGATTCATCGTGAACATCTTTTCTGATAATTATGTCGCAAATTAATTCGGTCATTTTCAACACCTTCGCATTTATTAACAATAGACAGCGGATTTTAATGCAAAATAAAAATTGTCCACCTGAATTGCAACAAACTGGAGTGAAATAAAAATCTATCTTCTTTTCAATATGTTCAACAGGCTGAAAATAATATATAAATATTTATTAGTTCATTTAATGTTTTTACTGTTTTACATTACACTTACTCATTGTTGTCACGAATGCATAAAATCCGCTGTCTAATTGTCAAAGTAGGGAAGTGCAATAATTTATAAAACCGTTGACTCTAAGTCATTTTTATTCAATCATTGTAATTATTCAATCATTTTCAACGCCTTCTTCTTATTTATTACGAATAGACAGCAGATTTTTATGCAAAATAAAAATTGTCCAGCTGAATTGCAACAAACTGAAGTGAAATAACAATTTATTTCCCTTTTCAATATGTTCAACAGGCTGAAAATAATATATAAATATTTATAAGTTCATCTAATATTTTTTACTGTTTTAAATTACACTTACACATTTTTGTAACGAATGCATAAAATCCGCTGTATAATTGTCTAAGTAGAGAAGTACAATAATTTATAAAACCGTTGACTCTAAGTAGTTTTGATTTAATCATTGTTATTTACATTCATACGATTCACAATTAAATCGTTACAATTACATAATTATGTCGCAAATTCATTCCGTTATTTTCAACGCCTTCTTATTTATTATCAATAGACAGCGAATCTCTTTGCAAAATATAAATTGTCCACCTGAATTGCAACAAACTGGAGTGAAATAATAATTTATTTTCCTTTTCAATATGTTCAACAGGCTGAACATAATATATAAATATTTATAAGTTCATCTAACATTTTTTTACTGTTTTAAATTACACTTACACATTTTTGTAACGAATGCATAAAATCCGCTGTATAATTTTCTAAGTAGAGAAGTACAATAATTTATAAAACCGTTGACTGTAAGTAATTTTTATTCAATCATTGTAATTATTCAATCATTTTCAACGCCTTCTTCTTATTTATTATGAATAGACTGCGGATCTTTGTGCAAAATAAAAATTGTCCAGCTGAATTGCGACAAACTGGAGTGAAATAATAATTTATTTCCCTTTTGAATATGTTCAACAGGCTAAAAATAATGTATAAATATTTATAAGAGTAAACTTACTAATTTTTGTCAAGAATGCATAAAATCCGCTGTGTAATTGTCAAACTAGAGAAGTACAATAATTTGTAAAACCGTTGACTCGAAGTAGTTTTTATTTAATCATTGTTATTTACATTCGTACGATTCACAACTAAATCGTGACAATTAGAATTTATAAGCAAAAGTTTTTCTTCATTTTATTTGTGATGTTTTCCTTTTTCTGCAGGGTTTTCCAAAAATGTTGCACTTCCTTGGAAGGAATTCTTGAGCAGAAGTACAGTACTCAGGTAAAATAAGTACAACGTTTTTGGGACACCCTGTATACACAGACCAGTCTAGGGAGCAGTTGGAGTATACTTTGTTTAATTACAGGAAATTATAACTTGCAGACGGCGCTAATCGGCAACAGGTACGACACAAGATCTACAAGGTGTGTACGTATACAATGTACATACAATGAAAATGAACATAATAATGAGATAACGTATAACACATCAACGCAATGAAGTGAACAATATATGTATAATATAATAAATCAAATGAAACAAGCAATAAAGATACACTTATATGAATTCATGTCTCTCTCATTTCCTCCATCGACGACTTATTCCTTTGATTGTTTAGGATTTTAGATGTTTGTAGCGTGAATTGAATGTATATTACAATCTATGGATAATATAATTACTTAAAACAATTTGTTACGATTCACGATCGAAGTGAAACAATATAAGTCAATTTTCTATAAATTTGCAGTCCATGAAAAATAATATGAATAATACAATTATACAAATAATATAATTATAAAATTTTGTTTTTGTTTATTGAATTATTGAATTTTAGATTTTCCACCGACCGGACGAGGGAGACTGCAAAAATATAAAAATATTAACATCTGTATATCTTCATACAAAAAAGTTTGACAAATCACATGCAAAATATACTTTATAAGAATATGATGTAGTTATTGTCTTACATATCTCCTGCGTATCATGGCAACTAAAACACATGACACATTGAAAAATATAATACATCTAATACTAATCGGACAAGCATATTGTAACAATAAATAAATAAATATTGAAACAAGACGACAATATTATTTCGTTTCCCTTGCTCACATAAATAAAAGATGATCGGATTACAAAATATGAATTCTGAATAATTAAGATTAATTAGAAACTATTTACAGATTTATCTATTAAATTGTATAATTCATTTATCATGAAAGTGTTGTAAGCCCATTCATAATCTTAAAAAAAATTATTGGTGTAGTTAATTCTCATAGATGAATTATATTATATTACAATATAAAATTGTATATCTAATATTATTTTATATAATATTTTCGTTAAATATCTCACACAAAGAAACATGACTCAGTTCACTTTCAACTAAGGAAAATTATATAATATTTGTTACATTATTTTCAATTTGATAAACACATTGAGAAAGATAATAAAATTCTATTTCACTCCAGTTTGTTGCAATTCAGGTAGAAAATTTATATTTTGCATAAAGATCTGCTGGCTACTTACAAGAAAATAAAATAATGTACATCTATAGTAATATATATATATATAAAATAATATATACAGTAATATAAATCTATAAAATAATATATACAGTAATATAAATCTATAAAATAATATATACACAGTAATATAAATCTATAAAATAATATATACAATAATATAAATCTATAAAATAATATATACAGTAATATAAATCTATAAAATATTATATACAGTAATATAAATATATCAAATAATATATATATATATATATATATAGTAATATGAATGTACAATGTATGTATAGCAAATACCTATGTGAATTTTAGTGGAATGAATAAAAACGTTTACAGAATATTCATTATGATAAAGTACATTAAGAGAAAAGCATTTTTGGAAATTGGTTTGTGAAAATTTTTAAGTGTATATCCCTTCGATCCACGTAGCAGTCGAAACGCATTTCCAGACGATGGTGGCAGGCCAATATCAAGGTTACGATCGCCGTTCCTGTTTTCCACAATGGAACGGTATACTGGTGGTGCTCCAGTGAACAATGAAAGGAAGAACCGGCGGTGAACACCTTGGAACGTGCCACGTAGAATTTCATTATGCGCCCACATTTTCTGAGGGACGCGCACCTGCCGTAGATAAGGAGCCCCTATCGCGACAGGTTGCAAATGCGAGAGGGCTGCCCGGTGAAATTAACGTTTCTTTTTTGTGCCTCGACTTTGCTACGCCGGATTAAATGTCACGCGACTCTCCGAGCAGCTCTGGGAGGATAAGGGAGCGACAGCTGCGAGATCCTGTTCCGGTTCTGAAACGTTTCTACTCTTTTACTATTGGTATTACCAGGCTGCGAGTTTTATGTTTTATGCGTTAATCGGTGAAATAATTTAGCCGCCACGAAGTGGCACACAAAAATCATGACATTTCTGTTACCTTGTTTCAATTCAAACGTGCCCTAATACTTTCTATGGGATGCAGATATTATAATTTTCTCACTTACTTTATCGTATATAGTACAGTATAGTATAAAGAATAGTGTAGTATTCATATTGTATAGTATACAGAATACTACACAGAACAGTATAGTATATTGTAAAGTCTACAGTATAGTACAGTATAGTATTAGTCTATTGTATAGTATACGGTATAGGTATAGAATTGTACACATATTATATAGTATACAGTATAGTGTAGCATATTGTATAGTATAAACAATAGTATAGTATATTGTATACTATACAAAATAGTATAGTATACAGTATAGTACAGAATAGTATACATATTAGATAGTATACAGTATAGTGTAATATATTGTGTAGTATACAGAATAGTATAGTATATTGTACAGTATACAGAATAGTATTAGTCTATTGTATAGTGTACATATTATACAGTATATACAGTATAGTGTAATATATTGTGTAGTATACAAAATAGTATAGAATATTGAATAGTATACATAATAGTATAGTACATTGTATAGTATACAGAATAGTATAGTATATTGTATAGTATAGAATAATATACATAGTAGATAGTATACAGAATAGTATAAAATATTGGATAGTATACAGAATAGTATAGTTCATTGTATAATATACAGAATAGTATTAGTCTATTGTATAGTATACAGTATAGTATAGAATAGTACACATATTATATAGTATACAGTATAATGTAGCACATTGTATAGTATAAACAATAGTATAAAATATTGGACAGTATACAGAATAGTATAGTACATTGTATAGTATACAGAATAGTATTAGTCTATTGTATAGTATACAGAATAGTATAGAATATTGTGTAGTATACAGAATAGTATAGTATATTGTATAGTATAGAATATTGTATTGTATATTGTATAGTATACCGTATATTTCAGTTCAGAATATTGAGTTGTGCACACCTACAAATATGTGTGTCAGTGTGGTACAAAGAACGAGCCACACTTACAATTACACATTAGCTAATTAAGTCACAGTTGTAATAAAAGTTAAAGATTTACTACACTATACCATGCTCTACTTACTTATTTAACCATGTTAACATCGTCAAGGATACCGGTTGCGTATGGGAACACTTAATTGTAGTTTGATGTTTAAGTTCAGTGAACACGTACGCGCCTATCGACAAAAGTTGGAAAAACAAAGAGATTAAGTAACGACAGGTAGGATTTACATCAATAAAGACGACAGCAAAAATAGGTTAAGCCAATTTGCATTAATACGTGTGCAATTGTGAACGTATGTACGTTATTTAATAAAAGTATATTAATGTTATTCAACCGATACGATATTAATAAAAAATTGATTTATTTGTTAACCCATCTCGGTGAGTATGTATAAAATTGCTGATGAGTTTTCGATAGACAGATCGTTGATACTAATAACTTCACTGCGGAACTTTATACGTTTATAGCAAACCTTAGTATATGAGATTCAAAACTGTTGAAAAATAGAAAAAATTGAAGATGTCAATATATTATTTACCCTCTATTAAAATCGTTAGGGGAAGAAACAGCATTTAATTTAGTTTCCATTTCTTGCAATCGGTGCAGACAATTTTTATCTTGCACAAAGATTCGCAGTCTACTAATAACCAATGAATTGGAGCTAAAAAGATCGATTACTGCATTTCAACGCGAACTATATAAAGAAACTCGCTAATTAAACAATATAAGATACCAAATATAGTCTACATCGTAAGGCAAGTAACTTACGATCGTAATGCATTACCTACAGGGTGTCCCAAAGATGTTGTACTTCCACGAAAGGGGTTATTCCTGATATGCATAATATGCATCCATACGGCGGAAGCTATCAGCATGGACTGTGGACGCATATAAAAAATTTTTCCATCCTCTGTTACCGCAACTGCTTTCAGTATTCCACAGACAAAGGGTTAATGGGGATATGGTCACTGGTAGGGACAAATACCCTAAGTTTCGTTCCGAAGAATGGCACTGCATATATTAAATCGTGGGAGGCTAAATCTCAAGCGAACTGGTTAAGTGTGATTAGGGGGTGGTTCGTTGGATGTGCCAGCCACGGGATTCACAAGAACAGGCTCGCTAGTAGAGACCAGAACCCTAAGTTTCGTTCCGAAAAATGACACTACATCAAATCGTAGGAGGCTAAATGCCAAGTGGACAGATTACGCGTGATTAGATGGGTGGTTAGTTGGATGTGACAGGGTTCATAAGAACAGGCACGATAATAGGGACAAGTACCCTAAGTTTCGTTCCGAAGAATGGCACTACGTATATCAAATCATGGGAGGCTACATTCAAAGCGAACTGGTTAACTGTAATTAGGGTGTGGTTCGTTGGATGAGCCAGCCACAGGATTCGTAAGAACAGGCTCACCAGTAGAGACCAGTACCCTAAGTTTTGTTGCGAAACATCGGACTACATCGAATCGTAGTAGGCTAAATCCCAAGTGGACACATTAGGCGTGATTAAATGGGCGGTTAGTTGGATGTGCCAGGGTTCATAAGAACAGGCACGCTAATAGGGACAAGTAAGAACAGGCTCACTAGTAGAGACCAGCACCCTAAGTTTCGTTCCGTAAAATCGCACTACATCAAATCGTGGGAGGCTACATTCGAAGCGAACTAGTTAAATGCGATTAGGGGATGGTTCGTTGGATGTTCCAGCCACAGGATTTATAAGAACAGGCTCCACAGTAGAGACCAGTACCCTAAGTTTCGTTACGAAACATCGGACTACATCAAATCGTAGGAAGCTAAATCCCAAGCGAACAAATTAGGCGTGATTAGGTGGGTGGTTGCTTGGACGTGCCAGCCAAACAATTAATAGGACATGGTCACTGATACAGACCAATACCCTAAGTTTCATTCAGAAAAACGTGACTACATCAAATCGCAGGAGGTTAAATCACAAACGAACTGGTTAAATGCGATTAGGGGGGTGGTTCGTAGGATGTTCCAGCCACAGGATTCATAAGAACTGGCACACTAATAGGGACAAGTACCCGAAGTTTCGTTCCGTAAAATCGCACTACATCAAATCGCGGGAGGCTACATTCCAAGCGAACTAGTTAAATGCGATTAGGGGGTGGTTCGTTGGATGTTCCAGCCACAGGATTCATAAGAACAGGCTCACCGGTAGAGACCAGTACCTCGAGTTTCGTTCTGAAAAGTAGGACGATCTGAAATCGCAGGAGACTAAATCACAAGGGTAGAGCGTGATTAGACGAACGTCGTGGGCGAACGAAAAATTTCTCCGTAACGATTTCCTCGTGCTGTTGGAGTACGCAAGAACGTTCAGGCCGAATTGCAGGGATCGTCGGGAATAGCAGCGCAGGCCGCGATACCGGCATGGCACGGCAGCATCGACGATGGAATCGGAAGTCGGTGCCGTGCCGGGCTATTTATCGACCCCGTTGCCATGCCAGCCCCACATGTACACAAGAACCACCACCCGCCACCATTATGGATCACGCTGCTCGGCCAGACCGTGCACCTATCGTTGCACGCCACCACCTGCGTTCGCTGTGCGTCGCCGCGCGCGCGTGCATCCACGAAATTACGCCGCCAGTGTATACAGATATGCACGCCCGTGATCCACGGATCGATCCGGGTGGTATGATTCGCGATGCGCCTTCACCCTTCTTAGGGTTAGGGCGACCGTGGGGCGCAGTGGCCGGCTTTGCTAATCTCCGTGTAGAACATTTCGTCACTGCCGTGTGCAACGAGCTGCGAAATTGTACCGATCGAACATTTTTTTGAAATTTTTTGTTGTTGAAAAAATTTGTGCAGGGTAACCTGTCGAATGAATGCCAGTTCAAAATTCCAGCATTCGAAAATTCTATTATACAGTTATACAAGGTGGGGCACTAGCCATTGCCACCTACAATAACTCCGAAAGTATGATAGTAGCATAAAAGTTTTTGATATAGAAGTTGCATCGGACAATAGGGACCGTATTGTGGCGTCAATCTTTTGTTGCTAGGTGGAGTCGCTTCAGAGATGCGAAGGTCAACTTTGTTTTCGTTAAATAGAATGCAACATTTTGTTACCTGCTTTCTGATAGTGGCTATTGAGACGAATCCAACGAGGTGCAACATGGAGGTCTTCGAAGGTCAGCGAAGGTCATTTATGATAAAAAAATTTCTGTAATAAATGACCTTTGCTGACCATCAAATACCTTCATGTTGCACCTCGTTGGATTCGTCTCAATGGCCACTATCAGAAAGCAGGTAGCAAAATATAGCATTCCATTTAAAAAAACAAAGGTGACCTAACCTAACCTTCACATTTTTGAAACGACTCCACCTAGCAACAAAAGATTAACTCTACAACACGGCACCTGTCGTCCGACGCAACTTTTATTTCGAAAACTTTTCTACTACTATCATACTTTCGGAGTTATTCGAGGTGGCAATAGTTGGTGCCTCACCCTGAGCGATATTTATTACAAGACTGCACAGATCTTCGTGAAAAATAAAAATTATAAGCATCTAAATATGTTGATATATAAATAATTCGTTCTTTCTACGTTTAGAAATATATTACATATTGTTCTCATTAATTGTAAGAAACAGGAGCCAAGTAGAAATTTATTCCTTGCCTGATTGGTTTTAATGAACTGATACATTAATATTCTTAAGTTTCCATCATTTCTAAAAATTTCAAATAATTGAATAATCGCCTCAGATTTTTCTAATGTAAATTTTGTATTTGATCTGTTGATTATGGTCATCGCTGCATAAAATCCGCAGTTTAATTGTAACAGATATAAATAATGTATATGAATTGTGACTGAAGACGCGCAGATGTATGGGCGCAGTCAAAAAGAAAAATGGAGGTGTCGTTAATATAAATACGTCAAAGTCGTAGCTGGCTTTAATTCGAAGCTCCACTCGTTAACAGACAAATGTGACAAGCTGGACGAGGTCAGGGAAGAGTCGTTTTACATTCAGAAAAGCGACCGGTTCGTTGGCCGCCATTGTGGTATTGCCTTTCATGCGGCTTTTCTGTGTGGAATGAATGAGAAACCAGAATGAACGCGCGCCCACGAAATAAAAAGGAAACGATATTAATGGATGTGAAAAAGGTCAGCTGATGATGCTTGAGATTATGGATCTATTTTTAAAGCTCCTTCCATGCTATTCTTTTCATTTCTGTTCAAATACTCCATTGCTTGCGATAAAAGATTCAGAAATTCAATTATTTCAATAGATTCTCCGCCATCGATCATCCAGTTGACAGTTGTCATTTAAATGTTTAAAAAAACACCATATTATATGTACATAATACTCATATAATATAATAATACATTACATAATAATATAATTACATTGACTAAAACATGTTGAATTAATTCATCCTAGACGTGATCCATAGTATTTTATGATGTTCGAATATTTATTTCGATTAAGAATGCCATTGATGAAAATGGTTCCATCCACACCAAAATAAGCAGTGTATTAACATTATTATACGTATTAACTTAACTAACATTATTACTACTTTAAACCATGATCGATGTATTAAGAAACACTCGAAGTAGAGTAAAAGAGTTATTAAAATCACTATTATTTTAAAAATAATTACTATAACAATTATTATTACATATATATATATGAATTAAAATTTTTGTTTTGAAATGAAAACTTCATATCGGATATTTATTTCGTTAATGTAGCCTAAGAAAACAAGTTTGTGCAATAACTACAGTTGAAAATTCATGAATTTGATTTTCAAAAGGTGAATCTGATTTGCAAAATGATTAATTTTTAGTGCGAATCCCGTGTATACTCGTGCTACCATTTTGTCCCACTAGATTGTAGAAAAAGGTTAATTTTGTCAAATAAAGCTAAACAGGTTAGTTCTCACCAATTAGATCTTTCTAATTTGATGTCGTACAGTAAAGCCTTCATCTAAGAAAACGGGAGCTTTAGGATCTAAGAAAATTGCCAGTCCCCTCCACAGGGCCAACGATAGAACTGTATGATCTAAGAAATATCACAGAACCGAGGGGTTTTCTTAGATCGAGGATTGTATATATCATGTATAGAAATAAATTTCAGTTGAAATGTGGAACTACATAAACATCATGCAAATCTTAATGTGTGCTATCATTTTGTGAGAATTGTACGGTCTAAGAAACAGCAGTGGCCCGAGGGTTTTTCTTAGATCGAGGTTTGTATATATAATGTATACAAATAAATTTCAGTTGAAATGTGGAACTACATAAACATCATGCAAATCTTAATGTGTGCTATCATTTTGTGAGAATTGTACGGTCTAAGAAACAGCAGGGGCCCGAGGGTTTTTCTTAGATCGAGGCTTGTATATATAATGTATAGAAATAAATTTCATAGAAATGTGGAACTACATAAAAACCATGCTAATCTTGATGTGTGCTGTCATTTTGTGAGAATTGTACGGTCTAAGAAACAGCAGGGGCCCGAGGGTTTTTCTTAGATCGAGGCTTGCACATATAAGTTTATAGAAATAAATTTCAGTTGAAATGTGAAGCTACATAAAAACCATGCCAATCTTAATGTGTGCTATCATTTTGTGAGAACTGTACGGTCTAAGAAACAACACGGATCCGAAGGTTTTTCTTAGATGGAGGATTGTAAATATATATAATGTATAGAAATAAATTTCAGTTGAAATGTGGAACTACATAAACATCGTGCAAATCTTAATGTGCGCTATCATTTTGTGAGAACTGTACGATCTAAGAAACATCACGGCCCCGAGGGTGTTTCTTAGATCGAGGCTTGCACATATAATCTATAGAAATAAATTTCTGTTGAAATGTGAAGCTACATAAAAACCATGCCAATCTTAATGTGTGCTATCATTTTGTGAGAACTGTACGGTCTAAGAAACAGCACGAACTCGAGGGTTTTTCTTAGATCGAAGCTTGTACATATAATGTATAGAAATAAATTTCAGTTGAAATGTGGAACTACATAAACATCATGCAAATCTTAATCTGTGCTATCATTTTGTGAGAACTGTACGGTCTAAGAAACAGCACGGACCCGAAGGTTTTTCTTAGATCGAGGCTTGTATATATAATGTATAGAAATAAATTTCATAGAAATGTGGAACTACATAAACATCGTTCAAATCTTAATGTGCGCTATCATTTTGTGAGAACTGTACGATCTAAGAAACAGCAGGGGCCCGAGGGTTTTTCTTAGATCGAGGCTTGTATATATAATGTATAGAAATAAATTTCATAGAAATGTGGAACTACATAAAAACCATGCTAATCTTGATGTGTGCTGTCATTTTGTGAGAACTGTACGATCTAAGAAACAGCACGAACCCAAGGGTTTTTCATAGATCGAGGCTCGTATATATAATGTATAGAAATAAATGTGAAACTATTGCATAAAAATCCTGCAAATTTTAATGTGTGCTATTATTTCGTAATTAAAGTACTTGGGTTACGTAAACTCGTACACGAATTTCAGCAGCGTTGTCCGTCCTGTAACCGATCGATCATTTGTCCAGCGATATTTTTAACTGTTTCGTGTCCCGAGTGGCTGTCCTTAACCTCCTCCCACGTGCAGAGACACGCGACGAACTTGTTCTATCTGTTGGTTCGCGCGAATTTTTGATGACCGCGACAGAGCCGCGGATGTACATCGTTTCTTCGTTTCTCTGACCTGTAATTGTGATCGCGTTACGTAGATCTGATAAGAGAGAAACGATGGAAAGGGTTTCTGAGAACGTTTGTCCAACAACTGGCGCGGCGAGAGATCAATCGATGAACGCGCGGCCGATTTCAGAAGTTTTCATAGTTCACAGTTCACAGTTATGGAAGAGAAAAAAATAATTCTCTTTCCTCCTTCGATCGCAACGATAGAACAAAACTCAATTTCGAAACTGCTACAGAACTTTCGCCATTTAAGGCGTTCCGACCGCCCACGCCTTTGCATTTTCAACGACAAGTTTTGCCTCCACTCCTCCGTCCCTCCCCCCCCTCCGGAGTTCTAACGTTCGTACACATCCGTTGTATTAGGTGCGCAATATAATCCTGGAAATAAACACGCGATGCACGAACACGATTTTATGCATAAACTTTCGTGTCGAGATGAAGTAAACGATATTTTTTACGATTTCTCTCGGACTCTTTCCTTTTTTTCCGCTGGTCGTTAGCTACTCATTGCCGCGAATATATGGGCGCATTCGTCACAAACGATCATGTTTCGACGAATATTTATGTTGATTTGTGCGTGAATATGTTCTTTCTATCTCACTGTTGTGGACAGAAGAAAGTTTAAGATATAGAATAAGATTGTACTATAGAGTATAGTATAGTATAGTACTATAGTATAATATAGTATAGTACTATAGTATACTATAGGTATAGTATAGTACAGTATGCAGTATACCATACAGTATACCATATGTATAGTATAGTATAGTACACAGTATACCATACTTTTTCTATTAGATTTTTTTTAACCTTTATGCTTCTCACAAACAAACAAAAAATGCTATATAGCTGAAACTGTGAACATATGTTCGGGACGAGTGTACCAGCATAAGAAAAAAAAGAAAAAGAAAATCGACTGTAGGTATCCCGCGAAATTCAAAAAGTCACCTTACTTTTTGATCACACCTCGTATGTATAGTATAGTACATAGTATACTATATAGTACAGTATAGTACATAGTGTATACTATATGGTACAGTATAGTACATAGTATAATATATATTATAGTATAGTATAGTACATGCTATACTATAGTACATAGTATATTGTTTCGGAAACATAGTATAC
>CM052199.1:3397926-3410563 GCA_028455805.1 Lasioglossum figueresi | reverse complement strand
GGATGCTAAATCCCAAGCGGATAGGTTAGGCGTGATTAGGTGGGTGGTTCGCTGGATATGCCAACCACAGGACTCATAAGAACAGACACACTAGTAGGGACAAGTACCCTAAGTTTCGTTCCGAAAAATGGCACTACATCAAATCGTAGGATGCTAAATCCCACGCGAACTGGTGAAGTGTGATTAGGGAGATGGTTAGCTGGATATGTCAGCCACAGGACTCATAAGAACAGGCTCACTATATGGAACAAGTACCCTAAGTTCCGTTCCGAAAAATTGCACTACATCAAATCGTAGGATGCTAAATCCCAAGCGGATAGGTTCGGCGTGATTAGGTGAGTGTTTCGCTGGATATGCCAGCCTCAGGACGGATAAGAACAGACTTTCTAATAGGGACAAGTACCCTAAGTTTCGTTCCGAAAAATTGCACTGCATCAAATCGTGGGATGCTAAATCCCAAGCGGATAGGTTAGGCGTGATTAGGTGGGTGGTTCGCTGGATATGGCAACCACAGGACTCATAAGAACAGGCACACTGGTAAGGAAAAGTACCCTAAGTTTCGTTCCGAAACATTGCACTGCATCAAATCGTAAGATGCTAAATCCCAAGCAGATAGGTTCGGCGTGATTAGGTGAGTGGTTTGCTGGATATGCCAGCCTCAGGACGGCCAAGAACAGATTTACTAATAGGGACAAGTACCCTAAGTTTCATTCCGCAGAATCGTACTGTATCAAATCATAGGAGGTGGGATGATAGCTCAACTTGAGGAATCACTGTTGAACTAGTTTTTCCATTAAATGCCCAACAGTGTTCATGAGGTCATGGAGCAACGGAGAAAACAAATTAATCATTAAACTGCCTGCCTGCTATGCTCTAATTGTAACCATGCAATCTATCAGGTCAGAAAGTGCTGCGGATTTGTTGTTTAAATTTTTATCACGATATCTACAATTTCTTTTTCAATTGGAATACTTGAAATAATAAAATAATCTTGATCATATCATTTATTTCTACTAACAGTTATTTCTAAATAACGTCTGGCCAAATATCTACAGTTCCTTTTTCAATTTTAATACTTGAAATAATCAAATAATCTTGATGAAATTATTTTCATACGCAGGCGAACTAACAGTTATTTCTAAATAACGTGTGGCTAAATAACATCGTATATTATTCAGCTCTTCATTCTACAAATGTATTATTTAATGCAAGCGTGATGGAAATACATTCGTAGTTAATCACAATCAGACGTTCGTATACGAATGAAACCGTTTTGGCATGCGCTTTCATATGATATGAAAAAATAAATACCATTCCATTTAATACAAAGAAGGTTACCTTCAATGTCTCATGTGCTATTTATGTTTTGTAAAAAGAATCAAATCAAATCTAAATTAATTGATAAGAAATTAAAAATGTTATTTATTGCAAAGATGTACACCAAATGCTTACAATTAGTTAAAAGTAATTGAAGTGTGTTTAAATATGTATATTCATTGTAGCCAATTTCTGTCTAATAAATTAAAAAATTGAAAGTACATTTGCATATTTATTGAAACGTATTAAGTATTGATTCTTATGTTTTCCTCGCGGCAATGACATCGTTGATGTGTGTAAATAAATATATACAATATAGCATATAAATTGGTTTACAAAAAGGTGAATTTGGAGTGCAAAACCTATACAGGGTGTTTCGTCTAAAACAGGACACCTAAATGCCTCCTCTATCTCTGAAAATACGAAAAATGTTTCTAACGTAATCTAAATGGTTTCAAAAGACGAATCAGATGGAAGAATTGTTTTTTATATATTGTAATTTTTTAATCGTTTTTTCAAGGTTACTCGCGTTTTTTTACATATATACACACATTTTTTGTTGTTGTATGTTATAGCAAACATTATTGTGCATTCATCCATGTTTAATAGCACGACCTTGAAATGACCGTGAACTCTAAAATTTGCTAATTAATGCATAACTTACTTTACTAGAAAATCGACCATGAACTAGCGTGTAGTGTAGCGTGGACGTCCTGTATACTCTTGCGAGTAATGAAAAGAAACGTTGAAGTCGAGAAAAGAAAGAAAGGGACCAAGGGGCCCCTGTTTTGGGAATATTTCGAAGTGTAATAGGCGAATGAATACTGTCCCGAAATTTCGTGGTAGCGGTGAGAAACGAGCTTTTGACAACCAGGTTTCACGAGAGATCAGTTAATGTTTGAAACGTGTTTGAAACGTGACAGAGATAATTCCGAGTTTTCAGATTCCGTGGACACGAGAGACGAAGGTACAAAGATCTCGCGTATAATCAGAGCGAGCCGAAACCGTGGGTTACAACCTCGGTTATAAAGGAATCCGACAGAAAAGAACATCTCTTTGTCCCACCATTTATCTTTCTCTAATCGTTCTTCAGAATCTAACCGGATCCGGTAAGTGACACCTGGAGCCTTTGAGGTTGGAATTCATTAATTCGTCCGCCCTGGCTCCCAGTATTCGACGAGTTACATCAGTTTACCTTAACGACGTAATTGCTGGAACTTCACTGGAACAAGTGGCATCAGTTTGCCTTCTCGCGAAAATCCACCCATTTCCTTTTTCATAGTGGTTGTCTCGTGCGAATGCTGTAAAATTCATTTCCATGATCTCTTTTTCGAAGCGTTTGTACGTCTTGCGCTGTAATTTTTGTTCGTAATTTGTTCAGTTTGTTCAATTTCTTTACATAAAAAATGAATTTCCTGGAAGGGACGATTCTTGACGTCATTCGCAGCAACTTTCTCCTTTGCGAAAATGTTCTCAGAGGCTTCGTTCAGGAGTTCTGAATAATAACTTTTTATCGGATATTTATTTTGTTGATGTAGCCTAAGAAAACAAATTTGTACAATAATTTATCACCTGTCAAAAGGTGAGTGTTTCCGATATGGTGCAACTTTTCTCGCGCATGTAGGAACACTGGAATAGGTCCTGCAAACGGATTAATTTTTAGTGCAAATATTCTGTATACACGTTATACGTTATACCACCATTTTATCCTGTTAGATTTTGGCAAAAAAATTAATTTAAAGCCAAACATGTTGATTCTCACCAATTAGATCTTTCCAATTTGATTTTGTACAGTAAAGCCTTCATCTAGGAAGCTTTAGGATGTAAGAAAATTGCCAGTCCCCTCCACAGGGCCAACGATAGAACTGTATGATCTAAGAAATATCACGGACCAGAGGATTTGTCTTAGATCAAGGCTTGTACATATAATGTATAGAAATATATTTCAGTTGAAATGTGGAACTACATAAAAACCATGCAAATCTTAATGTGTGCTATTATTTTCTGAGAACTGTACGATCTAAGAAACAGCACAGACCCGAGGTTTTTTCTTAGATCGAGGCTTGTACATATAATGTATAGAAATAAATTTCAGTTGAAATGTGGAACTACATAAAAACCATGCAATTTTTAATGTGTGCTATTATTTTGTGAAAACTGTAAGATCTAAGAAACAGCACGGACCCGAGGATTTGTCTTAGATCAAGGGTTGTACATACACTGTATAGAAATAAATTTCAGTTGAAATGTGAAGCTATAATATATAACAAAAATGGGTACGTACAATTTACAGGAGAGGTCGTGTTTAAAAATTGTGAGAATAATAATTCAGCCGAATAAAATAATGAAATTAGAAAAACAAATTTTTATATACCTCCTGTGAGTCTTGCAATGCATTTTTTAATTAAAGATCCGCAGTCCAGTTGGAAGCATATCGTGTTATAGGGTTGTAGCATTCTTTTTCCCTTATGTTTTCACAGTGGCGTGTTACAAGGGGGTAGTCTATGTGCGAGGGGTAAAGGTAAATGGAATGCGGTAGAACCTCCGGTGAAGAGGGAACAGATTCCTGTCCAATTATTATTTCCTTGCAATTTAATATAAAAACCGTGGAACAACGATCCACACCGCCCATCCGTGATCTATAAATAGAATCGTACGCCGCCTCTTTAATCGAGCTCAGAGATCTAGATGATTTCGCGTTTCCTCCATTCACACTGGCATACCTTGTAATTGAGTAAATCGATTCGCATCCTAAGGCATAAATAAATTGCCGCGGAACCTCCCTCTATCTTCCTACTTTTCTCCCCGCGTTCTCTCCGGTTCCCTTTCTGCTCTCCCTCACTCTCTCTCTCTCTCTCTCTCTCTCTCTCTCTCACACACTCTCTCTTCCCCCACCTACTCTCTGCCATTCTCATTTGCGTGTATTGTACACACGAAACTCTTGGTACGCGCGCGCCACAATTCCGGCGGCATACAAAATGATTGATGGACTTTTTCGTTGGCGCTTTCTCGGTAAAGGCGTATCGATTCGCCACTCATCCTTATGTATTTATTCCCGTGCGTTCACGCATGCAACCCGAGCAGAATTTACATAAACGCGGCTGTATAGCTGCGCCAGTGTTGTCCCCTGCCGCCACCGGGCGCCGAGCCGGACGCGTTTGCCAGGGTGTCGGAGAAAAATGTTCCCGTAATTGAACTGGGAGCCACTTACGGAAACGTACAGCTGTAAACTCCTGTAAACCGAGCGCCGTGACACAGCCATTATCCGAACACCCATTAACCGAACGGTTTAGGGGGAATGACGGTCAATTTATTTACAATACCATAAAAAATATTTAATTTTGTATCCGTCTAAGTCAGTGTTTCCCGAAGTTTCAATATCTGTGTACCCTTTCTGTAACTGTCGTAACACTGAGTATCCCATGTTGAGAATAATCGGTGTTAAGTTGCAGGAGTGCACATCCTTTGTACACAACAGTAGACTCCCGCTGCACCAGGATTGTTGAACTAGAATCAGTGCGTACCCCTCCAAACTCTTCCTGTATCCTAGGGGTTTGGAAACATTGGTCTAAGTTAACATTTATAGAAATAAAGAAGATTTCTTTGATTTTCATTGTTCATACCTCTAAGCTATACTGGTCATTTTAAGGGTAATGGTGGTAGGGACCGTTACAGTTTTGTTATATATAGGGAATCCAAGATGTTGTACTTATTTGAAGGGGGTGATCACAATTTGTAGAACAAAAATAAAATCATAGATTTATTTCCATGGATCAACGGGATTTTCATCCTCACTATAACCTATAAAACCCATTAACCAAACGATCTAGAGGGGAATGATGGTCACTTGAGCAATAATAAGTTAATATTTATAGAAATAACGAAGATTTCTTTGACTATCATTGTCCATGCCTATGGAGGTTATGGTCGTAATTTATGGACAATATGGTGGTAGGGACCGTTACAGTTTTGGCATATACAGGATGTTCATAAATGTTGTATTTCTTTGAAGGTGTGGGGTCGCAATTTCTAAAACAAAAATGAAATCGTCTATTTATTTCCACGGACTATCATACGAAAGGGTAACATTTGGGGTACATTTAGTAATTCTATGTAGAAAACGGGATTTTCATCCCCACTATAACCTATAAAACCCATTAACCGAACGATCTAGGGGGAATGACGGTCACTTGAGCACTAATTCTAATTAAATGAAAATATGGGCTGAAGTATGTATTTGCAATACAATAAAAAAATGAATTTTGTATTTGTCTGAGGTAACATTTATAGAAATGAAGAAGATTTCTTTGACAGTCATTGTCCGTACCTCTGCGGCCTATAGTGGTAATTTATGGTATTAGGGACCGTTACAGTTTTGGTATATACAGGTTGCCTAAAAATGTTGTACTTCATTGAAGAGGGTGGTCACAATTTCTTGAACAATAATGAACAAAAATGAAATTATATATTTATTTCTGCTTATTTTTTACCGATTCTACAAAAGCACAATTTTTCTGACGGATAATCATGAATACTTGATTATTCATATTTGTAGTTTCTGCCAGATTTTGAGGGTCGCGAGCCCCATTGTGCGCTGGGAGGGAGGGCAGTGGCGTTATATTTGAGATCTTCACTCTCCCCAGTTAACCTAGGGATGGTCACTGCGGTGGAGTTAGCGGGTATTCCAATCTTCCGGGCACCCGGTGGGTGGGGAGCCCCGCATATCCCCGTACCTCCCCCTGGGGAGCGCATTGAATCTCTAATGTGTGATTAGCACCACGTTAAAGATAAAGGTTAAACGCGATTTCGATACAACAGAAGAAAGAGAAGAAGAAGAAGGGTGAAATAATTATATCAGAGTTGACTCTGTAACACCATTTGTCGAAGCCCCGCCCCTTAGAATATCCTTAACCCTTAACGAGCAAGTCATCGCAAGTTCTAAAAGTCACTGAATTTTGCATAGGGGTCCCCACAGTCTATTCATAAAAGTTTGCAGCTGGTTGACCAACCTGGCAAGATGCGGAAGAAGGTGATGTATACGCAGAAAACGCAAATTCGATGGGCGGGGTGCTCGTAAGCTCGTACGCAAGCCGTGCGGCCGATAAATGAACGAGCGAAAGCAGCCCGAAGCTCGTCACGTTTCCAGGAACATTTCGTCACGATCGATACGACCTGCCATTACTGCCGGCAGATAGGCTCTACTACCTTGTTCCACCTTCTCTGTTCGTGCCACGACACTTCCACTCGAGCCTCTCGCTCGCGAGCCGCGCAGTAATAAGGGTTGTACCGCGGTGTAACGCCGCGGCACACGTTCAAATCACAAGGAGAACGATTTTCGCCCTCGTTTCCGGCCGGGTAGTTCCTCAACTATCGCCACAAAAGACCCCTCCTGCTCTCCGCGGATTTATGCTTCATAATTCACCAGTTTTTACACCCGTGATCGGGTGATTCGCTCTGACCGCGTCAACCCCTTCAACGGTGGTAATAAGTGTATTATCGAGGGAAGTACTGCGGGTGCTCCAATTATTAGGCCACTCGAAAGAACCTGTACATTGTACATGCAGGTATCGAAATGAACAGGTACACTTTAAAAAGAAATAAATTTCAAAACTGTGTCACGTTCAAGAAAATATATACACAGGGTGAGTCGCCTAACGTTTGCACCTCAAATATCTTTGTTGTTTCTAAAGACACGTAAAATATGGCAAGGACAAAGTTGAATGGTACAATGGGGCTGACACGATGCCAAGAAAATTTTGTTTTTATGTCAGTTTTTTTTAGAGATATCAAGGTCACCTTGAGTTTTTTAAATGGAACCACCCTTTTTTAAACTCCTACAATGATAGTCCCTTTCATTCGGAATTCAGTGACTGTAATTATTCCAAGGTCATTCTGGGTCAAGGACAGGGTCTGGGAGGATCCCCGCGAAAATCAGAACGATTTGGTAATTCGAAATAATCGGACATCTTTTCAAATAGTCAAAGATTTTAGCTAATGATTTGATAAATACATTTAATAGCAGAGATATTGTTATATGAACCGCACAAAGTTCAAATAAATTTAATCTTGTTATTTTTATAAGGCATCATGTGTCGGCTACTTTTACTTTTTTTTTGTGTTAAAAACCGTTTGAGTGAGATCTGGAATTTTTAGAATATTGTGGAGTTAACATTAATTATGGTTCCGCGAAACGTAAACGGGATTATAAAAGTTGAATTTGATCTGATTCCGTGCGATTTAGCATACGAAAAAATAATAGTGCGAAAAACACTGATTAATTTTAAATAAAGATTTTGAACGCGAATAAAGCGGATTAATTGAATGAATAATTTAAAATGGAATTACAGTGCGAAATAGACACTCCATAGCGAACGAACATTTAGCTGGTTTAAAACAAATTAGAATGGTATTCCTGAAGGATATTTGAACAGTTTAGTACGTTAAGTACGAAAAATATGATCTACTTAGTGAGGTGTGCAAAAGCGTTGAAATGCATTATTAATAGAAAAAAGATTTCATATACTATTAAGGACCAAGATTAATGATTGTTTTAGGTATCTTTCGAAGTTTAATCATATTTTTTTAATTTTCAATAAAAATTCTTATTTTTCAAAAGCGTATATGTGTAATTTGTTGTAATTTTTAATCAATAATTCATCATTGCAACAGTTTTTAGAGTCACTGTATATATGTGTTATACTCTTCTAGATTGTATGGTAGGCCAATAAAAAATAGGCATTCATTAATGATAAAAATAGAGAGAAACAGTTGGTATTTATGGAACTAGATCTATGTAAAATCGATAGACTATAGGTACATGTATCCGGATAGAGCAGGATTAGTCTCACGATTTGAGCACTGACATTCTTTTCAAGTTAAGACATTGCATCACATGACAAAATTTTAACACTTACAAACTGACATTTTCTGGTATATTTTAGTGTATTCTAGTATTTTGTGGGTTGTTTTGGTATATTCTAGTATTTTGTGGTATATTTTGGTATATTCTAGTATTTTATGGTATATTCTAGTATATTCTAGTATATTATGGTATATTGTAGTATATGCTTGTACGTTCTAGTATTTTATGGTATATTTTGGTATATTCTAGTATTTTATGGTATATTCAAGTATATTCTGGTATATTATAGCATATCCCGGTGTATTATAGTATTTTATGGCATATTCTAGTCTATTATAGTATATTGTAGTACATTATAGTATATTCTAGTATTTTGTGGTATATTTTGGTATATTCAAGTATATTTTGGTATATTATAGTATATTCTAGTATATAATAGTATTTCATGGTATATTCCAGTCTATTATAGCATATTGTAGTACATTCTAGTATATTCTAGTATATTCTACTACATGAGTAAAGAATAGACAGCGGACGTTTATACATTTATGATAAAAATGAGTACTTGTAATTTAAAACAGTAGAATCATTAATTTTTATCAAGTTTAATGCGACTGCTTATGAAGTTTCATTTTTTTCAAGCTATTTTTTATTTTCGATGATTAGAGTTGGCACTGTTCGACTCGTGGTTAGTAAAATTGTAAATTTTTAAGTAATTGTACTTTGTAAAATATTGTCAACTGTAAAACAAGTCTTTTTTTAATAACGTAAAATAATGCTTCTTAATGGAAGGCCCTGCATTATTCCATCGAATGCACTCACGTTTCGTCGTTATAGTTCATCTATGGAGTCGTTGAACCCGCCTTCTTTCATTGTATCGTTCCGTAAGAAAATTGCATCGTGTATGATTTAAAGTATTTAGGTGACCCTGAAGTGAGTTTAAGTCATTCACTGAGCATTGGCACACCGTCAAGCTTTAATGTTGTTCTACACTATCTTTCTTTACTTTCGGAGGGTAGAAAATACACCATGTAAATATAATACATAATATTATATAAATAAATATTATACGATAAAAATGAAAAAAGGTTTTCAGCAAAATTACATTAACCATGTAAGAAAATACAAATTGTATTTTCAATCCCAATAGTCCATTTGCTACAACAACGGAACATAGAAGAAGGTTATAGTGAAGTCCAGTAGCATTGAGCATGCTCGGTAAGAAAGTTAGACTATTTTTAAAAGTAGGGGGTATGGCATACACAGTCATGTTAAATAATCAAGTGAACAAACGTCAGGTTGGATGCTTCACACTTGATTTCAGTTTGTTGGAGGGAAAACGGAATTCTATTTAAACTTCTAAATTATATAATTTTAAGGTTCGTGTATTGTCAATATTTTTCCGATTTCGCCCGATATTTGTTTTTAGGTTAGATTCGCTCTTAGTGCGACCGACCTGCCCTCTTCGCGAGGACAAGGTTTGGCATGAATATATAGATCAAATCATAGATCTTGCATGAAATTGCTACTGCAAACTTTGCATTCAAATACCTTTAGAAAATTTGATAATATTTTCTAATCTAGGACTTCGAATTTTTATGCAAAATAAAAATTGTCTGCGTCGATCGAATGAAATAGAAACTAAATTGAATGCTATTTCTTCCCTTAACCCCTTGCCCTACGATTTATTTTACGGCTTCAACGATTAGAACTTTTTTTTGTAGTTCGTAATTTCCTAAAAAAGGAGAAAATTCATATGTATTGTATATCTACTATCTTCTCCAATAACTAAATACATCAACAAAACCGAAATAGAATTTCATCTCGGTTTAAAGGAAATTAATATTTATTTGACTCTGGTCTGAATCTTGATTGGCAAGGGATTAATGAGTTTAATAGAAGAAAAACCATATATTGACATCTTCAATTTTATCCTCTCAATTTTAGTATAAATGCATTAAGATCCGCAGTCTACTTATCACCAATTCTTTTAGTGTCGTGTTTATGTTAAAAAATTTTCTTTTTTTCTTTCTGACAATTTATCATTACCGTTAGTAATTACTAATTTATCATTATCAGTTAGAAAATTACACGCTTGAATCAACATTGTGGATCGAATCCTCTAAATGCTCTAAAATATCTTCGATAAATACAATTTGTAGGGGGTACGGGGGTACGCAATGGATCCGGCATTGTCGCAACTTTGAATAATATAATAGAATTCTTCGGGGGGTGGTTCCGAAGCAAGCACCGATTTTCGTTCTCCGTAACCCCTGTCGGTGCAAACGCCACCCCCTAAACGAAGTCTCGTGCAAACCAACTCCTGTACATACGTATACGAGCAAACTATTGATCCGTGAGTAGTCACGCGATTCCCTCGTACAACGCCACTCAAGCCTTTCTTGTGCCTTTTTCCTACCACCCCCTTACTCGCGCTACCCTCACTGGCGCCCCGTTCGAAACCTCCTCGTTTTGTGCGGAGCCGAATGCTCGGACTTGTTCGCCAGTTGCCTTTCTTGGCAGTCAACCGTCATCTACCGTTGTCGCCTTGACAGCATTCAAGAAGAGTCCCGACTAGATACACTTAAGAAGATACACCTAAATGTCAACCGTTTTATGCAAACGCGGTGTAAGTCAACGTTTGTCTGTTTGGTTTAACACCGCATCTCTAGGGTTTAATCGCCGCACAATAAAATAATTGTACTATAATTTTGTAGAACTCTGATTTCATTCTGTTTCGACTTCCACCATTTGCAAGGGGCGTTCGAAGAGGCGATTTCTGAGGTTATTTGAAGTAACTTACTCCTTTGCGATAATGTTCTCCGCGGCTTTGATAAGGAGTTTTAAACAAAAAAACATGGACCATGCCAATGACATTGCCGGATCCATTGCGTACCCCCTTCAACTTGTATTTATGGAAGATATTTCAAGATACTCAGAGGATTCGACTCAGGAAACTGACCCATGCCAAATCCACGCGAAATCCATGTCAAACCCATGCCAAATCCATTCCAAACCTTGCCCTCGTGCCCTCGTGAGGAGTTTCTATTTCTTACAGTCGATGCAGACAATTTTTATTTTGCATAAAGATCCGCAGTCCTAAGCTCGAAAATGTTATCAAATTGTCGAAAGGAATTTGAGTGCAAAGTTTGCACTAGCAATTTCATGCCAGATCCATGCCAAGCCTGGCCCCCGTGAAGAGGGCAGGTCAGTCGCACTAAGAGCGAACCTAACCTAAAAGCACATATCGGGCAAAATCGAAAAATGATTGAAATACATGAACCTTAAAATGATGTAATTTAGAAGTTTGAGTAATATGAATCTATCGGTGCTTGCGAGCTTCCCATCATCGTTCCCACTGACGAATCACGCCGCGAGCCGGTATCCTAGTGCCGAGCAGAAAATGTTCCGGGTCGGATCGACCCCCCGCGCTGTCCTATCCAATTAAGCTCCTCAAACAGGAAGTATCGCGAGGTGTGGACAGAATGCAATATCGGGCCTGCAATATAACCTCGCCCTTTTATTCCATTTCGCTGAGCTGCGTGGCTGCTAGGCCTCACCTCTTTCGTTAGGGGGTCATCCTAGGGGAGGCAGAAAAAAGAACCAGCGGTTCTGACGGTTTCACCGATTTGCCCAACGCCATCATCACCTACCGCCACCCTTTAACTCACCCCATTCTACCCTCCCCTGCGTCTACACCCCCGCTTTATCACCTGCCATCGGCTATCTCGAGCTCTATACCCACCTACGGGAGCGCCTCGGTTAGGTCTTATCGATAATGGTCCTATTTTTGGAATCTCCGCCCATTCTTCGCGTGACCTACCTCTTCAGCCCCTGCCGCCCCTCCTTCATCCCCCATGTCAAGTCTAAAGTCAGGAGCTACCGCGACGTTGGTCATCGAGAAAGAGACTGTTAGAAATCTCCTTGGAGCTCCACCAAGTGTTCGGTGAACTTCTAAATTCAATTGTTTTCTTGTCCTGGCGATTGGACAGTGTTCCGTGGGATGAACCTGAAGAGAATACCACCATAGTACTCTTCGTGCCATCCTACCTGACGAGGCCGCGAATGTTCACAGGCTTATTCAACTACTTGCGATTTCTCTGACTTTGCTAAGTCTGCTGATTATCTAATTATAAGATAATGTTGGATCTGGTGCAATTAAGTGTACCAGCTTGATACGGAAATTTGGCAACGCTGTCTCAATGCTACTGCATCTATGCAGTAGCTTGATCGGACCAGCTGATCGGACTGATGTTCTGCTGTATACGGTGTTGCCACATCACCTGTCCCTGCCTGTAGCTGATCAGACTCATGTTCTGTCTGTATGCGACGTTGCCATATCACTTGTTCCAGTCTATCCGAGAGGCAACATTTGACTAGCTGATCGGATTGATGTTCCGCCTGTATACATTGTTGCCACATCACCTATCCGTCTTTCCTAGAGGCAAGCTTGGACCA
>CM052199.1:3377342-3397826 GCA_028455805.1 Lasioglossum figueresi | reverse complement strand
TTTTTGGTATCTTCGTACGATCGAAAGCGCTGCTCAGCCAGGCCATGTGCCATTCGACGGAATAGGTGGTAATCGGAAGGGGCTATGTCCGGTGAATACGGCGGGTGGGACAAGACTTCCCATCGAAGTGTTTCCAAGTAGATTTTCACTGGTGTCGCAACATGTGGCCGAGCGTTGTCGAGCATCAAAATCACCTTCTCGTGCCTCTGCTCGCAAACCTGACCCAATGTCCTTGCTTCTGAATCATTCCAAATGCTTTCAAACGTTTTGAAACGGTTGTGTCATCTGGTCGTCCGACATGGGGTTCCATTAAGTAATTCCTCTAATTCTTTGTCTTCAAACTTTTTCGGTGCGCCAGAGCGTTCTTTATCTCCAATATCAAAATCATTGTTTTCGAAGCGTCGAAACCAGTCTCTGCATGTTGTCTCCGACAGAGCATGTTCTTTGTAAATCTCTACAAGAATTCCGTGTGTATCAGCGGCAGATTTCTTTCGAATAAAATAGTGCAATAAAATTCCCCGCAAATACTCTTTACTCGGCACAAAATTCGACATTTTTAACACTACGATAAAAAACGTTGTTTACAGCGTGGCGAACCGACATACACCGAAGTTCAAGATTACCGACAGTAGTTTCTTGTAGATGCGTTACCGTCAGAAATTACATGCACGTAATCCTGGTAATGTCATCTGTTCGAAAACAGCGAGAACTTATGCAAGGACCTAATATATTCCGTGTAAACGAGAATTTTCGAACAACGGAGTTCAGAAAAAGGACTTTGCCGTCAGAAGCAAGAACTTCCGGCAGATGAGAGGACGGTAGTCGTGCGTCATGATCGATAGTGCAGCTCTCCCGGCTTCAAGGTCGCCGGGCACTTGTTCGAGGATCATCGACCCAGCTCACCGTTCGAATTTCTCACGGTGTTCGCGTCGAATGGATCGCTTGAAAACGCAAACGACCAGGTGTCTCTAAACCAACCGTGATTTTTCTTCTTTGCTCTCCTGCGCCAGGCCGAGTTGCAAGGTCCGCTATCTAAACACGGCCTCCGCGTTTTTCGCAACGAGGTGTTCGCATGGGTCACGGAGTCCTGTCAGGATACAAGGAGAGCCGAGGCAGAGCACTCAAGTTTATTGCTGCCTAAGACTTCCTGCTGCTTTACGAGCTACCGATATAGCGGATCGTTAGGGAACACCAGTCGAATTTTTCTTATTTCATTTTCCAGTTTTTTCGTTTCGTCCCGATCTTGCTTTACTTTGCCGAAGAATTATGTGACAGTTATGACTGCAGCATTTTATCGTGGACACGCCGTTGGTGTCCTCGGAGTTAATGACTTTATTGTATACGGCGGGACCTCGATTATCCTAACCGAACAGGGAAACATGAGAGATGTAATAATGGAATAGTTGATTAGTTGCAGTGCTAGATTTAAATCGATTTTTATAATAAATTACGTTGCAGATATAGATGAACATAGATTGTGCTATTAGAGGTTAGAGTATTTATCAGTGTTGCCAACCTCTGTGCAGAAAAAAAGTTTTTTTGTGGTAACACTGATAAACATACATATGTATTTGTTTTTCTGTGATTCCACGAGTTTTTTCGTTTTTTTTATTAATATCTTTATCGCTATTAATGGATCCGAGTGGATTCAAGCCCTTTGTATTTTTGTTGCTATGATTCCACGTTGACAGTCCTGACTAGGCGCCATCTAGTCTAACTAGCTGAACTAAAATTGGTTCTAGACTTCCTCTGCATCAGAGAGGATCTATGTCTTCATGAATGTAATATGGGGAAATCTCTCCTACACGAATGAAATCACGGGCTTCGATTATTTATCCTTATACGAGCATATTTTGTGCTGCCCAAAGGTTTATTTGATAGAGGACGGTTAGGTTAGGTTAGGTTAAATGCACCGCGCTCATGATTTAACGAGAAAAGTCTTTTAGAGACAGAAAAATACATTGAAATTTGCCGGGTGTTTTCTCGATTTGTTTCTCTACATTGAACACTCATATTATTAGATATAAACATAATCTCGTTAAATGATGAGTTCAGCGCGATGCATTTAACCTTCCTCTTTAGAATGAGCCCGAAATAAGGACAAAAATTCGATTCCCGCGAACCCATTTTCGACCCAAAATCTAGTTAGATTCTAGTTCTTTTCTAGTTTCGTCACGCGAGTACTCTTCCACCTTAAATTTTCGGACTTGTGTCTCCACTTCACTTTCCCCTTCTTCCGTCATAAAATGCCATGTCACGTGACTAATCCGGTACTGACAGAGAGAGGGGGTAACTATTTCCCCTCAATACAAGTCGATTCCCCTCACCTGACGAATAGATAATTATTCATAATTCGAAAATATCGAAATTTCTAATGATTCTTCGCCATGTTGCTCGAGTTATTTCACAAATTGTAACACGGATGTTGTTTTTAGCTGATTTTATGCATATCGGCTAAGTTGATGCATATAAAATTGCTGCAATTTTCAAGAAATATTCACAACCAGCGTTTGTGTCAGTAACAATTTAATAAGTTCAGTATCAGTAAAAATATGAAACGTAATATTGTTATTGTACATCGATTCTAAAAAACGGGAGTCAAGAAAATAATATATTATTTTCTTTAATTTCTCTTGAACTTTATTACTATTTTCAATTATGCCTACCCATTTCTGTCATAGCAATTTAATTATTACAAAAAATGATTTCCCTGGAGATTATGCCGCGTGTTACACTATTAAATAGCATTCTATAATATTAAATAACCATTCTATATTCACAAGCTAATCTAAAATGAAAATCGAGACTGATGGTATTATGGTTTTAGCCTCGTTTTCTCGTTAACGCGATCCAGATAAATACAGGAGATCAATTTTACTCTTACTACAAGTTTCACTCCTTTTTATTTAATATTCTAAAATCCACTCGAAATACGATCATTTATATAATTGATCGCACATTATTCTCTTACAAATGGATCGAACGGTTTGAATTTTTCTGTAAAGTTAGATTAGTTTAGTAGATCGTAATTGATATTTACACTTAACAATGCTCGGCACCTCGGGGAGTATGCTCCGCAGTGGAGGGGATAGGCAATTTCCTTAGATCCTAGAGCTCCCTTTTCCTTACATCAAGACTTTACTGTACTCAGAAACCGATTAACCAATTTCGATGAAATTCTCCGAATGTCTATCATCTGTATGGATCTACAAACATATTTTCTAAATTTTTGCTAGGGGGCCAGATAAAAAAATTGTAAAAAGCAACCTTTACTATTTTTTCTGGCGTTTACAAGCGAACACAATTTTCCAAAAAATTTCATTGAATGCCCCAGATAGCACAGAGACATCTCAGAGACAGCTGTGAGACGCCTGCCACAAGACATTCGGACGACTGTGAGACGTCTGAACGGCTCCCGAAATTCTCAGGAATGTCTTGTATTACAAAACGGTACGTCTCAGAGACGTCTTTTAGACGACATCTCCAAAAAGTCGTCTTCGAGACGTCTTATTTCAGACGTAAAAACGACGTCTCTAAATAGACGTCTTTAAGATGTCTTAAAGAAGTTTTTTGGGGATGTAATACGTTCAGACGTCAAATAATAAGAACGACGTAAAACAGACGTCTACGAGATGTCGAGTGCTATCTGGTGTTATGTACTAAATCCTTCTAGCTTTACAAGAACATTGAAGTCGTTGGATTTTTAAAAAAATTTATTCCGATTTAAAGTGTGTTTGATCAATAGATCATCAATATCTTCCTGTAAAATCAAAATTTCCCACCTCAATTGAGAAAAACAGGAGTCAAGTAGAAATTTATTTCAATTCTTCATAGTTCTGAATAGTTTTTTATAATACGACTAGTTTGAAACAGTTTTATAATGTATAAATAATTTTTAATTCTCCTCGTACATGCATTTGTTGCTTCGTATTCTAGCCACCGTAACAAACACGTAAGATGTCTAGCGAGCAATTCCGCGAGTCACTGTATATAGAAAAAGAAACACGGAAGACGCACTTGTAGCGTATCGTATAGTAAAAATAGTATGGAAACGTGTGCCTAACGAAAATAGTTAGAGCACAAGCCTAACTTATAAATACGCTTGAACCGCAGCGAATGCCGCCGTTCGCTACGGCAAATCGATTCGCGGGGACGGTTCCCCGTCGCCATTCTTGAATTAGTTTACTAATTCACCGTCGGCTACGTTTGCCAGGTACCACAAATTGATGTTACTTTACCTGTGCGCACGAAACGAATGTCAGCGATGTACGCTCGTTTTATTGCGAGCCGGCAAACGAGAGAGGAATGACTTCCTTCTAGTTTACGAGGTGCCAATGTATATATAGCGCCTCGATAAATCCATAGAAACGCTATACCTCTTTCAACCATTGTCCGATAGCTTTTGTTCTATTGACGCAACTAATGCTATTAATTATTCTCACCCGTGATTTAGAACCTCGCCTCAGTGACACATACTTTGCACAATATATTTTAAGACGTGGCCAGCCCACAATTTTAATTATGTATCACGTTATTAAATTTTGCATATTTATACAATTCTTAGATAAAGATACAAATTTTCCTCCCCTCCCACCCCCAAGCTTTTGGCATCCACTGTACGTTAGTCTACGTCACAATCAGAGTAACCCTCCCTCTGTCAGATTAGTCACGCGAAGTGACGCTGTGAAGCAAAAATTGCAACTTTTCTAATTTTCGATTTTTCTTATGAAACTTTTACCAACGTATTCGCCTCGTTTTCCTGATTCAAATTACACCAAACACGATATAGTTACGATCGTGATTACTCCTGTAGAAAGCGATTAAAGTTTCGGACTTCACATTTAAAGATCTTTGCATTTACAGAATCGCATTTCTACCATAACTGTGAAGTCCGAAACTTCAATCGATTGTTACACAAGTGATTATGATCTCAATTATGTCGTGTTTGGTGTCGTTTTAATAAGAAAATCGAGACAAATACAATGGTAAAAGAATCACAAAAAAAAATAAAAAATTATAATAGTTACAATCTTTTGTTTGCATTGGTGTGCAGAATATATTTTAAGACTTCTCGCTGCTCCGGTCGTTGCGCGTGTTTATCGATTGGTTGATTCCAAGGAGACGCACCATTGGTGGAGATAAAATTAGGACAGTTACCGCAGAGACCTTTTTAACAGTTACGGAGATAACACTAATTATGATCGTAATTATATCGTGTTTGGTGTCAATTTAATCGGAAAATCGAGACAAATACAATGGTAAGAGAAACACAAGAAAATACAAAATTATAAAAGTTACAATTATTTGTTTGCATTAGTGTGAGTCTTATCGATACTCGACTTACTGGTTGATTTATTCCAGGGGAACGCACAATTGGTTGAGATAAAATTAAGACAGCGCAGAGACCTTTTTAACAGTTACGGAGATAACACAAATTATGATCGTTATTATTTCGTGTTTGGAGTCATATTAATCAGAAAAACGAGACAAATACAAAGGTAAGAGAAACACAAGAAAATACAAAATTATAAAAGTTACAATTATTTGTTTGCATTAGTGTGAGTCTTATCGATACTCGACTTACTGGTTGATTTATTCTAGGGGGACGCACCATTGGTTGAGATAAAATTAAGACAGTTAGCGCAGAGACCTTTTTAACAGTTACGGAGATAACACAAATTATGATCGTAATTATATCGTGTTGGGTGTCAATTTAATCGGAAAAACGAGACAAATACAATGGTAAAAGAAACACAAGAAAATACAAAATTGTAAAAGTTACAATCTTTTGTTTGCATTAGTGTGAGTCTTATCGATGCTCGACTTACTGGTTGATTTATTCCAGGGGAACGCACTATTGGTTGAGATAAAATTAGGACAGTTGCCGCAGAGACCTTTTTAACCGTTACGGAGATAACACAAATTATGATCGTTATTATTTCGTGTTTGGAGTCATATTAATCAGAAAAACGAGACAAATACAATGGTAAAAGAAACACAAGAAAATACAAATTTATAAAAGTTACAATTATTTGTTTGCATTAGTGTGAGTCTTATCGATACTCGACTTACTGGTTTATTTATTCCAGGGGAACGCACCATTGGTTGAGATAAAATTAGGTCAGTCGCCGCAGAGACCTTTTTAACAGTTACGGAGATAACACAAATTATGATCGTAATTATATCGTGTTTGGTGTCAATGTAATCAGAAAAACGAGACAAATACGATGATAAAAGAGTCACAAAAAATGAAAAAAGTTGAAATCTTTAGCTAACATTAGTGTAAGTCTCGCGACTGTGTTTATCGCTCGACAGGTTCAAAGCGAACTCGCAATTGGTGGAGATAAAATTAGAACAATTACGGTATATACCTCTGCGACAATTACGGAGACAACGCTGTATTGAATTCTGGTAGAGTTCCTCGTACAACGATCGCTAAATGAGATAGGTTCAAGGAAAGAGTCTTAATAATGTTTCGAAATGGCAACGATCGGCCGTCCATCTTCATCGAATTTCATAACGAAGAAAAATCCACGTAGTAGGCACGCCGGATCAATATTGCTTTATGCCGGCGTACGGCGACACCGGTGCTTGTATGCTCGTTTTATTACGGCGTGTACACACGGGAAAGGTACGACTTCCTCTTGGTTTACGAGGTGTCGATATCGCGCCCCGTGTAAACGTATATAAAGCGAGTTTACTCTGGTCTCGCGTACCTCGTACTCCCTGGGGAATGTTCCCGATCCTGCTACGATCGAATGTCCTGTCGTACTGCAGCAAGGAAAGTGAAAAGAAAGGACACTTATCGCTCGACCTTTACCTGTACCCTTAACCTTTCGCGGCCGGGTATCGGGGTTGATTCGACGCCGCCATGGTGGCTGTAGGTTCCGGTCTAGATCTCTAAAAAAATCGAAATTTATTTTGACATTTTTCACTTCTCTGATATTTCAAGAATATTTTCATAATTGCGCGAGAAACTTCAAGCATGTGGTATTTAGCATAATAAAAATAATAACGAATTTTTCTTTGCTTCAGAGGTGGAGTACAACATTTTCGGGACACCCTGTAGAAAGTGTTTTAATTATTCCTAAAACACATTCCTGTTCTAAACAAATATTGATTTCTAAACTAAAAGTTTATTTATATATTTTGTTTTCTTTTCATCTGTTCTGAAAATAACTTATGTGTGAGATTATTTTCTAAAAAATATTTCAAGTTTCATGTTTTAAATAAATATAATTATCTTGGTTTCGAGCGAAAGTTCATTTCTAATTAAAATTGAAAGATAGAAAGAAGATAGTACAAGTTTATTTAATTTAACCGAATTAAGTTACCTCAAAGATGGCAAAAAAGTAATAGATCAGAATGGAAGATACATTTTTTTTAACTTTCATCGTATTCGTCTCGTTTTTCTGATTAAAATGACACCAAACACGATATGATTACGATCATAATACTTGTGCAACGAACGATTGAACTTTCGGACTTCACAGTTACGGTAGAGATGCGAAAGTGTAAATATGAACTCCGAAACTATAATCGCTGATTACAGGAGTAATTCTAATCGTAACTGTATCGTGTTTGGTGTCATTTTAATCAGAAAAGCGCGACGAACGCGACTCTAAAAGTTTCATTAAAAAAATCAAAAAAGTAAAATTGCAATCTTTGCTGCACAACGTCGCGTGACCAATGCGAATCTGATTCTGACGTAGAAGAGGAAGATAGAAACGTGACAGGCCTAAAGTAGTTGAAAAAGTTTCCAGAGAGGGCCCACTTTTTTTGGAACATCTCGAACATTTCCTCAGTGGGCGAAATTGAAAGTCTAATTTCCGAAAGTTGATCCACTCTTCCCATGTCCGGGTACCCGCAATTTATCATTCCCTTATCCGCATTATAGTCACGGAGTGATTCATTGAAGATTTAAAATTTTGGCTCGACGCCTCGCCATGATCTATCAAGTGGAAACCCAAACAGGTACCGGCGCGGTATACTTTTTAACCGGGCTATACACACAACGATACCGTGGAATAAAATCACGCGGAGCCTACTGACAGCTTCTCGGCGAGATTTATGTCCTGAAAATTGGCACCGAGTCCCCGCCGGGAAGTTACTGCTCGGCTGCTTTTCGAGTGACTGATATTTCACTTGCGTACGACACAGCGAACTCGCGACGCAGCGTCGGCAACATTCGAAAGACGCGTTTCTGTTATCATAAAAGGAAATTCATTGTCTTTTAAATTGCTGCGACTGGCTGTCCTTTGAATTATGGACGCGGACTGCGACTGCACGGCGAAATTTCCCGCCGTCGGAAGACGAATGAAATCTTACCGCTTACTGCGCGGCGGCGTTGGGGAAAATACATTACTCCGCAGAAATTAAATGCACACTGAATTATAAACAGGCTTAAAATATTGGTTTTTTTTTTAGATATTCTGATTGTGCTCGTTTTAATCCGTTGCATTCCGAGCTACTGTATTTTAACGCTAAACACTAGGACCTGTTGTTGATTTCAATGATCCGGAAATATGTTGTCAAGATCAAAAATTTGAACAACATCTCCCTTTACAAATTTTCGCGGTCGGCTTTAGTTCACGAGATAATCGCAAAAAATTTTATTTGCCCTTGACAACATATTTCAAGGTCATTGAATTTTTTTTTCAACTATCTCGTAAACTAAAGTCGACCGCCAAAAATTTTTAAGGGGAACGTTAAAAAGCTAACCGAATAATTTAAAGCTCATTGAAATCATCAAAAAGCTAATTAAATAATCTGAAGCTCATTGAAATCGGATCTATAATATTTCCGTCCTATATGACATTTTTTAAATTTTGTGCATATGAAATTGACCTAATTAATTAGTGTTTAGTTGGTTTTCAGAGCCGTCATTTGAGAGGGTATTGCGTTTAAAAGTTCATAGTATTTTCCACACACACTACGCATTGAAAATCTCGCAAAACACCCTTTAATAGTCAATGTATAACAACGAGTTTTCAATTATAATTTTTTTAAGATCCACAATCAAACGATATAATAAGAAGGTTCACAAAATCGTACTGTAGTCTATGAAGCACCATTTTTTGGTCATTTTATGGTGCAGGTCTTACTTTCCCAAAAGTTACGGACTAATAGATTTTGACTTCCACTGTTTCTTGGCTTTGGAGCCAAGTGTAAAGTCACTGCACGAAATCCATGTTAGATTTATGGATCTATTAATGTGCAAACTTTGATGGGAATCGACTGTGAATAACCTGTAAGATATTTTCAATTGGATTACTTGCGAAGATTGAAACAAGTACAGTAAAGTAATGATATTTGGTCGTTTCAGGGTTTCAAATCAATTTACCACTCTCCCCTCATTTCAGCATAATTTTCAGCTGGATCTACTGTTTGTTAATGTGGGTTTCGAACGCTTTTGCCAAGAACACGCGGCCTGTACCCAGGGGTTCACCCTCGACGTATACCCAGGCGGTCACCCATCCAAGTAGCGGTCGCGTCCAACGCTGTTTAACTTCGGTGATCAGACGTTTTGTTTGCTTGTAAAATCTCTTTATTATACAACATATTTACATTTAGGTTTATAACAAAATAAACATTATAAACACATAAACATTTCACCAGCAATTGAGTTTACACGTAGTTCCTACAATTTATGCTAAACCTACTACTATTGTTAATCAGTCGATACTTATACCATCTCTTACTTTTAATTTATTTGTTTAATTCGAGTGCGGTGCTTGGTACATGTTTTGCTTCTGAGAGGGAAAATTATATTAGAAAAGTAAAAACCCTCCTTCATTTCCAATTTTACAACTGATTGTGTACCTGTCAGTAGTATTAATTATTATTAATATTATATAGGGCTTATAATTTAGATTTCCTTACGTCCTAGTTATTGCAGTATCTATCACATATTCTTTAGTCGATTTCATAGTAAATAGATAACTTTTGGTGAGGTACTTTATGCTTAAAGTTAAATGGCACATTGTTGTTCCTAACCCCTGTAAGATTTTTAGTCAAGTTACTGCTAGATATTTGATACTTATTGAAGCTTAATGCTAAATCTTGAATATATTGTTCAACGGTTGAGATCTCTGCGTGTTTGTGTAATTCTGTTATTCTGGTGTTTCTGCGAGTTGACAGTATTAGTCTTAGCATTTTGTTACGAAATATTTGTAGTTTGTTAATATTTGTTATGGCAGCGCTACACCAAACCGGTGTTGCATACGTTAGAATTGAGAGATCAATACATTTTTACTCAGAACTCGATAATCTATCGATTCATGACACAGAAAGTAAATCTTTCCATTTAAAAAACTCAAGGTGACCTTGAAATCTCCTCTATGCCTCCACCCACGCAGAATATGTTTGTGTTATAAAATGCCACCATCTATACCGTGTAAGTTTTATATACAGGGAGGGGAAATAATTAAGACCACTTTAAATATTGCCGTTATTTGTAATAAAATGAAAAAATGTTGTATACGAACCTTACACGTTATAGAGAGAGACATATTGTGACACAAACATTTTCTACGTGGGTGGATGCATAGAGGAGATTTCAAGGTCACCATGATTTTTTTAAATCGAAAGACCTACATTCTGTATCATGAATCGATAGATCATCGAATTCTGAGTAAAAATGTATTGACCTTGATATGCCCTAAATCTAATAGTTAACGAGATATTATCCAAAGAAGAATGAAAATTATTTCGATGATATCTCGTTAACTATTGGATTCAGGACGTATGGAGGTCAATACATTTTTACTAGGAACTCGATAATCTATCGATTCACGACACAGAAAGTGTATCTTTCCATTTAAAAAACTCAAGGTGACCTTGAAATCTCCTCTATGCATCCACCAACGTAGAAAATGTTTGTGTCACGATATGTCCCCCTCTATACCGTGTAAGTTTTGTATACAACATTTTTTCATATTATTACAAATAACGGCAATATTTAAAGTGGTCATAGTTAGCGCCCCACACTGTATTATAGTCTGTCCCACGAGAGAATAGACCCGTTTCGAGAAGCTCGACTGATCGTGAGAAGGCGCATCGAGCCCGTTAACTCCCACTCCATACGCTCCCTTCCCAAGTGACGCCATACGCTGCAGCGCCGCAAGACCGGGTGTACGTACGAAGTACGTATACCTATTCCCTATAATTGCATGGTAATCCGTTTCATTTCTGTACACCGCTTATATGAAACTCAAAGTCTAGAAGCTCGATTGATCGTGAGAAGGCGCATCGAGCCCGTTAACTCCCACTCCAATACGCACTCCCCACTTTCTAGACTTTGAGTTTCATATAAGCGGTGTACAGAAATGAAACGGATTACCATGCAATTATAGGGAATAGGTATACGTACTTCGTACGTACACCCGGTCTTGCGGCGCTGCAGCGTATGGCGTCACTTGGGAAGGGAGCGTATGGAGTGGGAGTACAGTAAAGTCGATATTACTGTCCAACAGCCGTATTTATGGTGGACAGTAAGGTTGGTGTCTATGATCGTATTTTTGTTACTTCAAAGGAGAGTCCGAACATATAGAGAAGGACAATGAAATTCAAAGAAGAAGCCGAACATAGAGAAGGACAGAATGAAATTCAAAGGAGAGTCCGAACATAGAGAAGGACAATGAAATTCAAGGAAGAAGCCGAACATAGAGAAGGACAGAATGAAATTCAAAGGAGAAGCCGAACATAGAGAAGGACAGAATGAGTGTCTCTTTCTTTCCCATACGCTGTCCTTCCTTGCGACCGAAACTTGAATCGTCGATTTAACCGCTAAACGCAATTGGAATTATATCGTGTTTGGTCTTATATTAATCAGAAAAATGCCAGAAATACGATAGTGAAATTTCATTAAAAAAATAATGAAAATTAAGAAAGTTGAACATATCGATTAATTCCAGTCAATGTGTGGTGTTTACACGTATATACCCGAGCCGAGATCAATCATCACCGCCTTCGGCGCGGCGCGGCGTCGGCCGCCAGTGGAGTGAGTAGGCACTGGACATAGAACCTGGTGTAAACAGAGGACAGTAATATCGACTTTACTGTACTACCAATTACGACGAAGATGCGCAGCGACGAACGAAAACAGGTCTTCACGCGGGTCTATTCTCTCGTGGAACAGAGAAGCTTATTTAAAGCTTAAATTTAGGAGCTAAATTTTGTCGAATAATGCGAATATCTCCTGAAAACCGCAAAATTAGGCTTTCTGGGATAGCAAGCGCGGTGGATGCATCTTTTATCTAGCGATTGCGACTATGGAGAGGTCCCCAATATGCATTAACGAGACGCTATTTTCCATGTCCCGGACCGTTGCAATTCTCGTGTACGTACATGCGTCTAGCGGTGTGTGGTGTACCACACAACTCATCGAGTCTACTCCCTTAAGGACTGCGTCTACTATACAGACGACACTCGCGCGTGACTGTACACAGTCACCTCAGTACACTCACACACCGCTACACCACGTATACGTACGCGAGGATTGGAAGGGTCCGGGATTTCGCTCCTGATTTCTTAATAATGCAAAGACGGGGTTTCTTAGTAGTCAGAATCGCTGGATGATAGATCAATCTAGGGGGCTGTATGCCTCAAAAGTCCTACTTTTACGTTTACGACGCGTAATTCTCATTATTCGAAAACATGTCGCGGAACCGCGCGAGAAGCAATGGACAGGCGACGGTGCTGCCGCCTATCGTGGCTGTCGATATGCTGCCGAATAATGAGAATTACGCGTCGTAAACGTAAAAGTAGGACTTTTGAGGCAAATAGCCCCCTAGAATGATCTTTCATCTAGCGATTTTGACTACTAAGAAACCCCGTCTTTGCATTATTGAGTAATCAAAAATGGAATCCCGGACCCTTGCAATCTATCTGTTACTGTGGTGACTGTGTGCAGTCACGCGCGAGTGTCGTCTGTCTAGGAAACGCAGTCCCCAACTTCCATGTTAGGGGACCTGAGCTCCATACTACCCTCCAAACTTCAGCTGAGGAGGGTGTGAAAAAAAGGGGACTTCGCTGTCATTGTTACCCCTGCAGTTAGAATCATTGGTAATATTTACTTGGACATGTATATGTATTTATTTATTGACACGATTCGAGATGGAAGAAGAATTGTTTCCTCTGTCTAGGCAAATTCGTTCATTCTTCAGGAATGGATTGATGATGAATATAGTGTATAGATGAGTATACTGTATAATAAACAAATGTAGAAGTAGCTCGACTAATTGAAGATATTGTAGATACGTCGGGACACTGGCATTTCCACGGATTGTCATAACTTACCCTTTCTATCAATTCGTCCCGCTGCTGGCGAATAGGGCTGTCTTCAGCGGTGCTCGTGACAGTCTCGAGGGTTCGTTGGCATTTAAGTGACGGGCCAATCCACGGGCCGTACCCAAGTAACGAAACCAGACGGCAGGGAAACCGAGGTTGTTCGCCACGTAACCGCCATTACGGAGAACCAGCAACATGACGTGACTTTTAATCATCATTTTCCTGGTTTTCGTTATCATTACTCTGTCAGCGCTAAGGATACTCTCTCCCTCTCTTTCTCTCGCTTCCTTGTAATGAAATTAATCCGATTCTTTATATTCAGTCTTCCCGAATTAATGTTTCCCGTCTCGTCTCTTACTGTTCACAGTGATCGATTGCTGCGGCAGTTCTGTCACCGTACATCAACTAGCTTTTAGAAGTAGCTATAGAGAGATGGCGATTTTCTAACAAATTATGTACTCATTTTTAGAGGAATAGCAATTATTTTATGTAACCTCTTCGAGGACGAATTTTTTATAAACCAAGCTGATTTCATTGTTTGATTATTTTTTTTAGAAATGTTTAAGGTTTATCAGTGCCTGACAGACTTACGGAATAAATAGAACGTAACGAGAGAACGAACGTAGAATAAGTTCTTCGCGGAAAAAACATCGAAAAAATCGGTTTTTATTTTTTTGAACGACACGCCGAATCTGAAAAAATTCATCAACCATTACTATAACAATATATCGGTACTGTAAAAATATAAATGTGGACACTCTAGAACTTCCATGTGAAATCTGCATTTTTTCGATTTTCTCGAGGCTTTTTGATTTTTTACAAGCAGGATTTTCAATTTAAAAATCTGAAACCAATTGGAAAGTATGCACTTGGGTTCTTGACATGTGTCAGATTTTTCTCGGAATTTCTAAACATCATTAACTAGGGAAAATAGGCCAAAAAACTGATATTTCGATTTTACCCCGTAACTACCCCTTCGATCGAGACACAGGGTTGAAATTTTGCACAGTATGCTTTTTCTTGATGCCCTATCGAATGACCCATCGTCGATTAAATTCGGTTCAAGAGGCATTAATGGAACACGACAAAAATGAGAACAATTGTTTAAAAATAGTATCGCCCACGCGAGTGATTTATTAAGCGTTAAATGAGATTATTAATTGAAATTAAAATTAAGTGTAAGTACATGTGCGTGTTAGTATCCTTGAAAAGGTTATCGTAGAGAAGTTTTTAACGATATCCTAATTTTAACCCTTTGCACTCGGTTGTCCCCTCTGAGGCACCACTAAAAATTGCTGTGCCATTATTCAAAATATTGTTTACACTATTAAATATATCGGTATCTAATAAATTATTAAACATTTAGGTATTGTATGAGGTATTATACCAATTTCGTATCCATAAAATTTAAAAAATCATAGGGAATGGAAATATTCTAGATCGGAATAAATGTTTAATTTTCCAGTGAAAATAGCTCCGAATGCAAATAACAATATTAAGAAATAAACCCCACGAAATATTTTCTTCTGAAATTGTTTCCTATCAAAAATGAGCAGGACAGTTGATCAAGTTTAGTGAGACACCCGGTATACCGTGGAGATATGCATGTATATGTATAACTAGTGCGGAAGAATCTCTTCCTGAACGACTGGTTCATCTCCAACGTATTAGACGTATCAATTGCAAGTGGATGACTCATTTCACGTGGACTGCCTCCATATTTCTTGCCAATTGAACTGTCTAGGCTCACGCCGCTATTTGAATGTTAATTAGAAACGCATGGGATAAATGATTGACTGACTTGAACTCGTGTTTGATCGGCATCCTTCATAAAATAATAGAAAATCATTTCGTTTCACATATTTCATTGTATTTATTAATGCTTTAAACCAAATATGGTTTGTTTAGCAAATACAATATTGTACATTCAACAACAAATTCATCTTTTGTATTTATAATACAATATTTGTATTTATAATTGTATTTATTAATGCTTTAAACCAAATATGGTTTGTTTAGCAAATACAATATTGTACATTCAACAGCAAATTCATGTTTTAGTAAATCAAATTTATCCTTTTGCAACTCAAGTTTGGTAAATGTGTACTTTTATTAACTACAATAATCTCGGCTCGGGTATATCGGTGTGAACCACTACTAATCTAATCACAAAACTTCTTCATATTTTATTATATTTTCATGGAACTTTCGCTAACTTATTTCTGACATTTTTCTGATTAAAATGACACTAAACACGATACAATTTCAACTGAATTTAGTGGTTTAATCGACGATCAAAGTTTTGGGAGCAAGGAAGGACAGCGTGTGGGACATTCTTTGAATTGTGCTGGCGACGGCGAATGTTTTGGTTTGGATTTTTCATACCCAAGGTCAACACGAAGGTCATTGTACAATATGTCATTGAAGAGGACTTCACTCCTACTATTACATCGCGATAAAAAAATATATAGTTCCATTAAAAAAGAAATTCATAACCTTGATATCTAGAAAACAATTACCTTGAAAAACGTTTTTTCGCAATCATCACATTGCCCCTTCGGTTAGGTTAATATTGCTCTATAACGTTTCTTTCTATTACTAAAACTAAGCGAGATATTCAAGGTGGTCAAGTTAGCTGGGACACCCGGTATACAGGGTGAGTCGGAAGAAACAGAACACCTAAATATCTCCGTTACTTATCGTCGTACAAAAAAACTTCTTAGGACAAAGTTACACTGTTTGAAGGGCCACGTGTAACGGTGTAAGGGAAAAAATTTTCAAGGTCATTTTTTATGAGATTTCAAGGTCATCGATGTTTTTTTAAATGGAACGATATATCTTCGTTAACGTAATGTTGTAGCTGACAAAAAAACGAATTCGTCCATGTAACACAATATGACCTACAAATGACCTTCAACCCAGAAAAATGGAGTAAATAAAATTCAACGTTTAAGATTCATTTGCTTTATTTCTGTTACGCAAAATGTTCAAAAATATCTCCATCGGTGAATAATGCTTTTTTAAAAAATGCTCTTCCGTTTATCAATTGCCTCAATCGTCACTGGCAAAAGTTTACACGATTTACAAAGTCTCTACCATGTAGTTCTTGGTGAATCGATAGGTGAAAGGGGTGAAATTTTTGTTAATAGAGTATTTGCACTACATGTTTTTTGACTAATGCCACTTTCTCGTGCGATTTGCCTCGTACCAGCACGAGGGTTTGTATCCACTGCTGCCAGAACATTAATTCTGTTTGCTTCATTCCTCACAGTCTTCACCTTCGTGCATTTTTTATTTTCGACAATACCAGTTTCACGGAATTTATTTATCAAATTGGAGTAAACGGAAACTGATGGACAATTACTGCTTCTCTTAAACACTGTCGACTTTCTCCATAAATGAAAATCATATCGATCTTATCTTCCTTCGAGTAACGCATTGTGAAACGTTCATCGATAAACTGATACATTAGAAATCTTAGAAACCGTGGAAATCTGATAGCAAAAAGGTCTTCGGAGTAATTCGTAGTTGATAAACACGATTCTGTACGAACGCATAGATGAAGGTTATATCATAAATGTCTTCCTGTCAACACCGAATCTGTTATTATGTTGTGTATCGCGATACATTTGAATGTATAGCAGCTCGAGGGAATATTTTTGAACATTTTGCGTAACAGAAATAAAGCAAATAAATCTTACACGTTGAATTTTATTCATTACATTTTTCTAGGTTGAAGGTCATTTGTAGGTCATATTGTGTTACGTGGATGAATTCGTTATTTTGTCAGCTACAACATTACGTTAACGAAGATATATCGTTCCATTTAAAAAAAAACATGGATGACCATGAAATCTCGTAAAAAAGTGACCTTGAAAATTTTTTCAAGAAGAACCTCCTAAGAAGTTTTTTTGTACAACGAAAAGTAACGGAGATATTTAGTTGTTCCGTTTCTTCGGACTCACCCTGTATAAAAATTGGTCGAAATTGCAAGGAAAAATGGTTTTAAGCATTATTTGATGCAACGAGTAGGTCACGAGCAAATTCCTGTGGTACAGTTAAGTGTCTGACCCTGACTCATTCTGAGGATCTGCCTTCCGGACAATCGAACATTTCTGTTCTGTCCATCGATTATGACTTCGACCAGCCCCTATTGCCCATTGACCATGCGATGATCAGGGTTGCGAAAGGACAGAGGGAAGAATAGGTCGAGCGAGGTTAGCGTCGGGCTGTCTAGGTCTTGGATCGGCCGGTGTTCTTGATCGGTCGTTTATCTGAGCGTAGTCATGACCCAGTTGCCGTTACCGGTAATGTTAATCGCCATTCTCGGCCGGCACGTGCGCTGCACAGTTATGCGCTTTTTGTTTGCCATGGAGCTCGCTTCGCTGTCGTTCTGCGTTGACAATCAAGAGTTCATGCACTCGACACGGTTGCCAACAAACCCCGCCAGTCGATCCGTGTCGCCCGAAATCCTGTTGCGGACTATACTTTCCAACGGCAATTTTGCGTGCCCGAAAAATATTTAATCGTTTAAAAATTATAGTTTTGACGGTTTAAACAATTCTCGTCCGCAAGCGATCTCTATAAAATTTTTAAATATTCTTATTCTAATATACTTTCAGAAAGAGCCCTTTTTGAAAATCGTGTTTTTTTTAAATATTTACAAGCGTATAGTCCCTAAGATAAATTTTGTTTAAAAACATATCTGTTCCTCTGAAACTTTTATAGAACGTTAACCTTGAAAACTTTGTTCATTTTAGGATCGATATAATAAAGGTCCCACGAAAAAATATTAGTTCGACCGTTTTATTAAAAAGAATTGTATCAGAGAAATAGAAACAATGTACCATGAATTATTTAGGTAAATTATCTAAATAAATAACAGTAGGAGAATGTCAATTTAAATGTATATTACTGTAAATTAAGGTACAGGTTTTGTACAGTACACGGTTGGTTATGTCTCAGGGTGGACTTAAATAAATCAAGACGATTCTTAATCAGTATGTTTATCGTTAAAGCCCCTACTAAAATAAATAATTTATCTTGAAAATTGACAAAGTGGCGGACACTTAAATTGCATATAGAAATTGATATAAAAAATATTAAACGATATTAACCCTATGCACTCGGAGCTATTTTAACTGGAAAATTAAACATTTCTTGCGATCTAGAATATTTCCATCACGTATGATTTTTTAAATTCGGTAGATATGAAATTGATGTAATACTTCATACAATACTTAAAAGTTGAGCAATTGATTAGATACCGACAGATCTAATAATGTAAACAACATTTTAATTAATAGTACAGCAAAGTTATTAATGTCGCCTCAGAGGCGTCACTCGAGTGCTAAGGGTTAAATTTCAAGATCCTAAAAATGGACTTATCCTAATTAATAATACCCCAACAGATTACAAAGAATAGTTAATATGCCGGAATTACAATCATTCTGACAATATATTCCTAATTACGTATTTATCAATAATTTTTGGAGAATTTTCTACAGGTAAAAATTCAAATTTTACATATTTTTTAATGTGTAGGCTAGGTTCGAGGAGCCCCATCCTCTCTTGTATGCCTCGGGTCAAGTCCCTGGTTTCGGGGGGTGGGGGTTGATCTGCTTGCTTACAGGGAGTCCGCAGAAATAATTAAAATTTCCTGTCCGGCGTTTGTCTCGGGACAATCGATCGATCTCTTTCGCTAAACTCGTTCGGCTCGAGAGGAAAGCGGGGCTCGTTAATGTCAGAACTGGACCTAACGATCCTTGGAACGAAAAAGGAACGCGGTGTTGTTGGGAGGAGAGTAAGGGCTGTCGAGACGTCTTAGGAGCTCGCGTATCTGCGTCCCTAGCGGAAATAAAAGAGTGAGCGCGCGTGAGATAGAAAAAGGTCACGACAGGAAGACGGTCGGTTCGAGAGAAAGAGAAGACGAGAGCGAGAGAGAGAGAGCGAGAGAGAGAGAGAGAGAGAAAGAAAGAAAGAGAGAGAAAGATAATGACATGCTTTATTAAGCTCGGGCATTCCAGGTGCCTTTTTGCAGGTAATTACACGCTCGCACCTAGCGAGTTACACCGGTGGCACGACGTCTAATTACTCTTAATTACGAACAAAAGCACCACCCTCAGACACCGGGATTCCAAGCGTGATAAAGGCGACGGAGTTTACGACGGACATCGCTGCACTTTCAAAGTTCATCGGTCGACGTAATAGCTTGTGCCGTTCATCCTACACCGGAAGCCATGTTTGCAAAAAGATTATTTGCCCACGAGGAGAACGTTCTCGCGGAAACGCGTTCACTCGAGCAACTGGTTTGCCAGGGTCCACGAACCGAGTCACGCCCCTGGTGCCCCGAATCATATTCTTTCTTCAACACACACGTGCTATATATACAGATTTAGAAAGACATACGCAAAGCCTGCATTCTCCTTCCGAACGATATTTAAGTTTCACCTTCAACCTCGGAGCTCAAGGTCATTTGAAGGTCGTGTCACAAATACATATTGCAATGTATCCTTTTATGAGCTAGGCCAAGCAGTTCCAACGAGTAGTCCCGGAGCTTTTCGAGGCACCTTCCCCGCTTAGATTTTTCCCCCACTCTTAAACTGGTTTGCGCGGGTTCACGAACGCCCAGTCACGCCCCTGGTGCCCCGAATGATATTCTTTCTTCAAACGACACTTGCTACATATTTACAAAGACCTACGCAAAGCCTGGGTTCTCCTTGCAAACGATATTTAAGTTTGGCCATCAACTTCGGAGCACAAGGTCATTTCAAAGTCGTGTCACAAATACATATTGCAATGTATCCATTTATGAGCTAAGCCAAGCAGTTCCAACGAGTAGTCCCGGAGCTTTTCGAGGCACCGTCCCCGCTTAGATTTTTCCCCCACTCTTAAACTGGTTTGCGCGGGTTCACGAACGCCCAGTCACGCCCCTGGTGCCCCGAATGATATTCTTTCTTCAAACGACACTTGCTACATATTTACAAAGACCTACGCAAAGCCTGGGTTCTCCTTGCAAACGATATTTAAGTTTGGCCATCAACTTCGGAGCACAAGGTCATTTCAAAGTCGTGTCACAAATACATATTGCAATGTATCCATTTATGAGCTAGGCCAGGCAGTTCCAACGAGTAGTCCCGAAGTTTTTCGAGGCACCTTCCCCGCTTAGATGCTTCCACCACTTTTAGACTTCAT
>CM052199.1:3351399-3377242 GCA_028455805.1 Lasioglossum figueresi | reverse complement strand
GTCTTAGTGGGGGACGTTGGAGTGTGCTTATGGTAGTGGAATGGGACTACTGCAGTGCTACCAGTTCGAGAAAATCGAGGGGAATACAGGTACTCCCTCTCTGATGACCAGCGCAGTTGCGCGACTGCGCGACCAGTCTACGATCTTAGTGGGGGACGTTGGAGTGTGCTTATTGGCAGTGGAATGGGATAGTGGAAGGGGTAAAGGAGGAGAAGGAATGATATCATCTGGCAGCACTGCACCACTGCAGTGCAACCAGATCGAGAAAATCGAGGGGAATACAGGTACCCTCTTCTCTGATGACCAGACACGTTGGGCGACTGTGCGACCAGTCTTCGGTCTTAGTGGGGGACGTTGGAGTGTGCTTATGGTAGTGGGATGGGATAGTGGAAGGGGAAAAGGAGGAGAAGGAATGATATAATCTGGCAGCACTGGACCACTGCAGTGCTACCAGATGGAGAAGATCGACGAAAATAACGTACTCCCTTCTCTGACGTTGGAGTGTGCTTATGGTAGTGGAATGGAATAGTGGAAGGGATAAAGAAGGAGAAGGAATGATATCATCTGGCAGCACTGCACCACTGCAGTGCAACCAGATCGAGAAAATCGAGGGGAATACAGGTACCCCCTATCTGATGACCAGACACGTTGGGCGACTGTGCGACCAGTCTACGGTCTTAGTGGGGGACGTTGGTGTGTGCTTATGGCAGTGGAATGGGATAGTGGAATGGGTAAAGGAGGAGAAGGAACGATATCATCTAGCATCACTGCACCACTGCCGCCAAACTCATAAACTCTACGGCTGTACGTAGTAGTCTGAAGAGATTCGATAGTGCGGAACCTTGCAGTTTTCACGAGGGGAATCGGTTGGAACCAGTGCTGCCAGATCGGGAAAATCGAGGGGAATACAGGTAACCCCTCTCTGGTGACCAGACACGTTGCGCGACTGCGCGATCAGTCTACGATCTTAGTGGGGGACGTTGGAGTGTGATTATGGTAGTGGAATGGGATAGTGGAAGGGGAAAAGGAGGAGAGGGATTGATTTCCGTTTGGATTTAATCTGGCAGCGCTGCATCAGAATGTTGGGGACCTTGAAATAGCTTGGAACTTCCTGTGCTAGGCGACGCTACATCGATGCATTCAAAGAGATCTTCTTACTCATTAAATCTCGATAAGCAGCGTGCAGTTTCCGGAGGAGTGCAATGGCGCCGCGCTGGCCGATCACCTCTGTCAACCGGAAGCGGATCAAATTTCACGCTCATTCCCAACTTGTTCTGATGATCGAGAATGTTTACGATCGAGGATAAACCGTACATCCTCGTTCAGCGATGATGATCGTCGATTGATCAAACTATCGTGCGATGTTCTCGTAGAGCAGAGTCGCCACGTGAGGGGAGGGAGCACGAATTGAGGGGAAAAAGCTACCCCCTCTTTGCCAGTACCGGACACATGCACGAGTGCAGTGGGGACACAAGTCTTTAGCTGGCAACACTGTCGTAGGGAAACATTGTATAGTTTATATTATAGTATTCATAGTATAGTATAGTATAGAACATATGTATAGTATGTAGTATAGAAAATAGATAAGTAGTATAGTATAGTATAGAAAATATAATATGTATAGCATGGTATAGTAGAGTTTAGTACAAATATAAACTATAGTATAGTATAGTATGGTATATACATATGTAGTATAGTACAAACATATACTATAGCATAGCAAACATATATTATAGTATAGTATAGTATATAGCATAGTACAAATATATACTATATCTTATAGTATAAATACATATAGTTCATATTATAGTTTTCATACGAAGAAGTTATGTATAGCAGCCGCGCAACGACCGGAAGTTGTTTCACATCATCTCAAATAAGTGACTCACGCTTACGCACCGGAGAGCTCTCGTGTGAACGCGAGGTAATCGAACATGATCATCGTGCGTCGATAATACTTCCAATTAATTAATCAACATCTTAGGCTCTTGGGAATCTCGTTAACCGACTGCTGTTGCCTTGTTGCGCAATCTCTCGACTGGAAATGTTTCTACAACTTGCATGAAATTTATTGAATGTGTGAATCTGGGAACAGGGCCGCAACAAGGGGGTGCGAAGAGGGCGCTAGCCCCGATATTTGTTATTATCTTTTTAATTGCCATTGTTGGCGGTAGTGAACCTCGCTTGTATTTTTTAAAAGTTTCGTAGGATAATTAAATATCTGATAAAAAGTTATAGTATATTATAACAACATAAATTATATGCACATTATTTTTCATCAGTTTATAATAAAACACAAACTCTATTAAAAATGCAATCGATCGCAATGAAATCCGTTTAAATGTATGATTAAAAATATATTAAAAACTAATTATAGGGTGTGCCAAAAATGTTGTACTTCAATCATTATTAACGAAAAACACGGACCAATCGCAGCGCGGCTACCGTTAAGTGCGGCGCCAGCATTGGTCGAGACAGAACTCTACCATAGTAGGCGCGCTCTGATTGGTCCGTGTTTTTCTTTAATAACTCCTGAACGAAGCCGCGGAGAACATTTTCGCAAAGGAAAAAGTTACTTCAAATGACTTCACGAAAGAAACTGTCAACAATAAAATGTAAACAAACGTTTCGAAAGTAAACGAACGTAAACGAAAGTATGCTGTTTCTTGTTGTTTTTTTGTTGTGTAATATGTATGGAAAGTATAATTTGGCAAATCACGGACGGTTAAATGGATTGAAAAACGCCTGCATTTCAATTGAATTCTTTTTTCGTGGTTTCCTCTGTGTAAGGGAAAAAAAGCCGCGCATGCATAGACTCATTTACATGCTCCGCTTTAACGTAACGAACTGCATCGCGTGCACATGGTCCGCCTATGCACCTTCTTGGAACCTGGTTGGACGAGTGCACGCTAATACGGCTCCCGTAATTCCTGGAATAAATATTCCTTGCTGTTACTACTAACCTTCCTACATTTTCTGAGAAGTTCTATGCTGACATCGGATCGCGATAACCGGAGTATCCGTGGGTTGCAAATTCGATAGTTTCAGGATCGATACGCTGAAGATTACAATGCAGATCCGCTTATTTTTGGGAACGTTAAGCCGTTTCCGGCCTCGAGACTATATCTCCGCTGTTTCGCATGCATCTAGTTCAAACATCGATATTAAATACTCGTTTGTTCCAAATATTCAAATATATTTTCTGCCCAATGGCGAACAATCCTATTTCTTTAATTACAATTTTGTTTAACGATTTTTCAAAAGAAAATAGCTAAAAGAGACCGAATAAAACCTTCTGTGACTAGCTTCAAGTCGGTACCTCTACCACAAGGGTAGTTTCAGATTGAGCACTGTTTAATGAATTATTTCTTCAGTTCCGCTTACCAAAAAATTACGAAAAAATGCATGAACATTCTATCTGAATGCATGCATGACAGTGAATTATTTCAGAATTTCTAAATAAACATAATTTTTAAATTAATAAACTTGCCGATTTTATGAGATTACCAATTACTTTTGAACAGGTTCGCATGATCCGAAAAATCTGAGAAAAATACACGCGAATAATCACGATGCGACACCACTGACATAACAATATAAACGTGATACTCTGAAAACTTCGATATAAAATTGGCAATTTTATTCTTCATCCAGATATAGATATATATGTTTTCGAATTTTTAAAAAAAATCGATCTTGCAACCAAAAATTCTAAAATAATTCACTGTTATGTATGCTACTCGGTAGAATGTTCATGAATTTTTTCGTAACCTTTTGTTCGGCAGAACAGAAGAAACAGAGCATAATGCATAAAACCGTGTTGTCCCTGTGACTACCCTTGCGGCAGGGGTACCGACTTGAAACTTCTCTGCAGAGGGTTTTACTTTACAAATAGTGTGACCAAAAATCAATTTGGTTTGGGGGCACATTTCACCATTTCATCCTTATACCCTTGTCCGGCCTATCACACTCGCTTTAATAATCGGTCAAGAATCTCTTATCAGAGGTCACGGAACTCGATGAAACGAGCGAACAGTTAACGATCCACCCTCCGCCCTGCCGATAACGATTTCTCTTCCACAACGTCGCGCAATTTCCTTCGTCCGGAATGCCCAGAAACACTTCCTTAAATCCCCGCTGTAAAACGACGCGATACGGCGCTGCGCGGCGTAGCGCGAACATAGATGGCGGCCTGGTTGTTTCACGTGGTAAAACTTGATAAGTGAGCGAAACGAAAAGAGGGTTGGCGCGACGAGAGCTCGCCTGGACAGAGATCCTCTTCGCAGATAGTGCAGCTCGTAATAACGCACAGGCCTCCCGCGCAGTCCGTGTGGCAGGTTGTTATTGCCGCTTATTATTTATCCATCGTGGGCGGCTCGCAAACCGTCGCTCCGCGTCGGGCCGGGCCGAGCTGTTTACACGCGCTCGAGAAAAGGAACGTTCAGGAACGTTAATTATTATTCTCGCGCTGGTGGACAGTCCGAGACCGAACGGCGTACTTTCGTATCGGACGGTCGCGTTCTGTCTGTTGACACGTGCCCGTGATAACAGCCCGGGGAAAGGTACACGACGTCCTGATACCGGACACCAGGCTGACAAAGAATTTTTCCTGCAATCGATAACGAGGCCCGTTGCTTCCGGAGCGTCGTGGCAACCGGTGTTTTGAGCCCGCGACGCCCAACGGTTCAACCCCGTTTCAACCCCATGACGCTCTTCGACCGACCCGAGCGTGTGCCGTGTCGAATCGCGCCACCGCCGACCACCCATTCCGCTCCCCAACCTTCACGCGTGTTTGATTAATGGCGCGTCGGGAGTCGTTTTCGACGAAATTTTAACCTTTCCGATCGGCACAGGAAAGGTGAATGGGGTCTCCATACAACCGAGAGAAATGCTGCCGCGTTATACCACTTCCTTCTCCTCAACCCTTTGACTTCTCGTGCTTCCTATAGACGTAAGTTCCTCGCGAGGGAACTCCGGTGACTAATGCACGCCCATTTTGACGAAACCTTGCACAAGTTTTCGTTAGACCTGGTTAACGGGTAAACTTTACTTTACCGGACTCCAAATTTTTGCATTTCTAATATAAATTATTATGCATTTGGTATGCAATTCAGTAGATTTGTACCCGGAGAAATTGCGGGTCGAAGTTTCGATTCTGTCGGATCAATGGTCCAGGAGTTATGGTTGCTTAATGTTGAGCAATTTGCAGTGTTTCTGACAGGTAAGGACGCCGCCACATTGAGCAATCCGAGCAGAACCGCCAGATGGCAGCACGGGCACACAGTAATGCTGATAATATAGAGCGGCATTGTTGTTTGAATTTTGGAAGACATGTCCACGATGTTGCGTTTTAACTGGTCTGGGTTAGGTCTGAGTTACGGCTCGTTACGGTCTGGGTTAGGTTCTGTAAATATTTTCCACGATATTTCTCCTCAAACATTTTCCGAGATATTTTCTCTATGTTAGCAATATTACTGTGTGCCTGTTCTGCCATCTAGCGGCGTCTGCAATGAGGCGGCGTCCTTACCTGTCAAAAACACTGCAAATTGCTCAACTTTAAGCAACCATAACTCCTGAACCATTCATCCTACAGGATCGGAACTTCGATCTGCAGGTTCTCCGGATACAAATCTACTGGATTCCACACCAAATACATAATAGTTTGTAAAGTTTAATCGAAATCGACAACCTATTTCAAGGCCATCAAAATCTCTTCGAAGGATCCTTCTCCGAATAATTACCGTGCTCTCTTTTTGTCTCACAGTATACATAAAATGTACCTAAAATCGTCTGAAGAAATCATAATCGAGCAAACTACGTAACAGATTAGAAAAACTGAGAGAACATTAAACATGTAATTTATATCTAGGAAGACGACTATGTAGGAAGAGAAAGTATCAGGGCGAGCGGAAGCAAAAAAATAAATGAACTCTACCGTATCTCTGTCCCACATATAAAAGTAGTGGATTACGTACCAGTAATCGTAATTTATCAGTGTTTTAACACCCCGTGCAAAACGCCATTGCATCTATTATCCCGCGGAGTGCCATTTACATAACGTTCGGCTCGGTGAAATAGAACGGTGGCGAAGGAGTGAAAGAGAGGGAGGAAGAATTTCGCTAAATCGCATTAATGCACTCGGTCGCGATTCCGCTACGGTTGCAGCGGCTGATTTCGCAATGGACACGGTGACTCACAGCGCTCTGGCGTTGAAAACGAAATGAGAAAATTCTCTCTTAACAAAAGAGAGCTTGATCGCGACCGAAACGACTGCACGAGCCCGTCCACTATACAGGGTGTTCACGCTAACCAACGTATTTCGCGAAAATAGTAAACATCAGAAAACATATTATGGTTCTTGCAAAAAATGTAACGGTGTCCCACAATTTTTCAAATGGAATGCTCTGCATTTGTTTATGTCATACGATTAATTGTATATCGTTTTTTGGAAATGAAGGTGACCTTCAATTTTTCAAATGGTTTGTATTTTTTTACACAAATTGTGGGTAAACATGTAACGATGTCCCTCAATTATTCAAATGGAGTGCTCTGCATTTGTTTATGTCATAAGAAAGAATTGTATATCATTTTTTGGAAATGAAGGTTACCTTCAATTTTTCAAATGGTTTGTATTTTTTTATACAAACTGTGTGCAAAAATGTAACGGTGGCCCACAATTTTTCAAATGGTATGCTCTGCATTTGTTTATGTCATACGAAAGAAGTTTATATAAATTTTTGGAAATGAGGGTGACCTTCAATTTTTCAAATGGTTTGTATTTTTTTATACAAATTGTGGGTAAAAATGTAACGATGTCCCTCAATTATTCAAATGGAATGCTCTGCATTTGTTTATGTCATAAGAAAGAATTGTATATAATTTTTTGGAAATGAGGGTGACCTTCAATTTTTCAAATGGTTTGTATTTTTTTTATACAAATTGTGTGTAAAAATGTAACGGTCACCCACAAATTTTCAAATGGAATACTCTGCATTTGTTTATGTCATACGAAAGAAGTTTATATAATTTTTTTGGAAATGAGAGTGACCTTCAATTTTTAAAATGGTTTGTATTTATTTATACAAATTGTGTGCCAAAACGAATTCATTCGTCTACGACATAATGTCGTTCAAGATCGCCCAAGGTCAGAAATAGAAGAAATATTTATAATACCCAAAAAATATTTGTTCAAATAATTATTTCTAATACATCCTCCACAAAAAAATTGTACCTTCATTAATAATACCATTACCAATATACATATACATTATACATATATAGATGTTTTGAAATTTCTTTGTATTTACAGTTGAGAAATAAAATGAATTTTGAAGTAAAAGGATTTCAATTATTACTATTTTCAATACTTTTTATTTATTTTAATTCATTATTGCAAATATGATTATTTGTCATATTATTTCCAATAATTAAAGCTACTTATACAAACACGTACCTATGCATGTAACTGTCGGTTAAATATACTTACGTTGTTTTTAAAAAATTTTTTGAAAGTTCTTCAAAATCAAGATTACTTTCATTTAAAGTACCATTACTTAAATCCACCTAAAAGAACATATGTATTGCATACGTTAACTCGTATCCTAAGAAAAATGAAAAATGTCTCAACGTAGGACATAAAAATTTAAGTTAGTGAATCTGAAATATTTATATTTCTTTATTGCGAGTAAGCATAATTATTTCCATCAGTTCAGACAACAACTGGGAATTTCGTGATTGACAGTGTACTAAAGGCTCCTTTCCATGACATTATAGATAAAGAAGATCTAGAAATGTAAACCACTTTAACTATTATATACACTTATGATGTTATCTTATGCCCGATCACTATTGTTTTTCTACCCCGGTGAAAAATCACAAAAGAACAATTACGACGGTCTAGTTCTCAAGCACAGAAATGTGAATAATACGCTGAAAGCCAAAGTGACTAGTATGCATCTCGTACAGAAACAAGAGTACATTTAGTAACGTCTCAAGTAAACAACGTAACAACAGGGGAACCCCGGTGACTGATACACGTTGATTTTGACGAGGCCTTGCCGAAGTGTTCATTAAACCTACCCAAAAAATTTATCCTATTTCGTTCGTCCCTGTTTTCTCCTTCAAGGGTGCAATCATCCCTTCTATCCGAACCACACACGTCTACGTAATCTACGTAAGTGTTTATAAATCGCAAACGACAAAAGGTATCAAAAACTGGTTGAACAAAAATTTAACAAATACTCATGCAGACAAATCTTTTCTTTGATTTTATTCGAAAAAGGATTAACCCTTTGGACTCGAAGCAATTTTAATTCGAAAATCAAGACATTTCTTTCAACCCAGATCATTTTTATTCTTATGTAATCTCTTTTACATCGTGCACGTGAAATTGAACCTGTTTTCTCATAACACAGTTGAGCTTTTTACAATTTATAGGGTACAGACGAATTTAATAATATCAAAACTGCTTTGAATAATGGTATAGCAATTTCTCAGAGTCACCGTTCGAGTGCAAAGGGTTAATTTTTAAATTTCATTTTAGAAGCATTATGAAGGTAACGGATGACCACATTTATTTTATCGTGCTAGTTGTTATTATGACTATGAAAACCACTAAATTATAAATATTACTTTCTCATAGTTTTTAGTTGTTTATGATTCCTAGTCTTCTCACACAAGAAGAGAGTTTTTCTATTCCGCAGGGAATAGGACGTGAAATAGTCATCAACGCTAGCGAGAAATTAACGTTTTTAATACTAGACTCCGGATTTTATGCGTTCATAACAAGAATGAGCACGTGAAATTTAAAACAGTCAAAATATTAAAAGACTTTAAGAGTATTAATATATTATTTTCCCAACATTAAAATTATTGGCTGCTTTTTACCTTACCGGACTCAGAATTTCTGCCTTTCTCCTATAAATTATGATGTGTTTAGTATGTAATCCAGTAGATTTGTACGAGGCTCGGATTCAGTCGAAGTTTCAATCCTGTAGGATCAATAGTTCAGAAGTTAAGCTTGATTAAAGTTGAAGCATTCCTTAGCATTTTAGTGACGATCGCGCGCCGCTTACCGAACACAACTGCTAGATGGCAGCACGAGCATGCGTGAATCCTGATAATATAGAGCGGATATTGCGATTGTTCTTTGAATTTTGGAAGACATGCCCAGGATGTTGCATTTTAACTGGTCTGGATTAGGTTTCTGTAAATGTTTTCCACGATATTTCCTCTGAAACATTTTCTGAGATATTTTCTCTATGTTAGCGATATTACTGTGTGTCCGTGCTGCCGTCTAGCGGTTCTGCTCGGTAAGCGCCGCGCGATCGTCTCTACAAACCAATATGGCGGCGCTCGTACCTGTCAAAGATACCGAGGAATGCTTCAACTTTAAGCAAGCATAACTCCTGAACTATTGATCCTACAAGATTGACACTTCGACTGAATCCGTGTTGGATACAAATCTACTGGATTACATACCAAATACGTCACAATTTGTAGGAGAAAAGCAGATATTTTGAGTCCGGTAAGGCGAAGTTTACCCAAATTATAAATTAAGAATATAAATTTATATTTAGTTCCTGTGTCTCGCAATCGATGCGCAAACTTTTTATTTTGTTATTCTATTTGCTATGCTATAAAAAAATATAACAAGGGCAAATTGGAGAAGAGGCTAAGGAGAAATAAATATAATGCCTTATTAATTTTTCAATCCGTAATCACGACAATTTGTCAGACGGATTAGGCAGATCAGGTCCTCAGCATCTCTAGGATTAATTACAGATAATTACCAAATGCTCCTCTGTCGGCGGAATCGTCACAGTCGGAGCGGGTTCAAGATGCTCCGAGTGCGTCCATTGTTTCGCCGGGACGCATTGTTGTTGCGCGTGGGTTCCGCGGCAATTTCCTTCTAATTGCATTAAGCACGGCCGTCGTAATGAAAACGAAAAAGGAAGGAAAAAAAAGGAACGTGATTTGTTGCCGCGCTCAGCACGCAACGTTTAGAGACGTTTAATTGCACCTGGAAACGTCTGCGATTGTTCTCCGCATTTCGTATGATTCATGACCATCCGCGGCCAGGCAATGTGTGTACATCTGGCGATTCTCTGTTTAGCCCCTTAACCCCTTGCCCTACAAGATCGAGTCACACTCTTGATCATGATCCTGAACAGAATCTAATGTATGTTATTAACCTTTTGCACCCCGAATTATTTCTCAATTTTTTTGCCAACAGCTCCCTACTATTTGAATTGTTTCGTTTGATATTTATTTCACAGGACAGTTCCTTGACTGCTACCAGAGTTGGGCAAAAATTTGATGTAAATAAAAATGTCGAATAAAGTGGTTTTATATAATTACTACTAATTACTACTATGATTATTACTAAGTGTACTAATTATATTAAACATAGCACTGAAACTTTGTTGTGAATTATATTTATGAAACTTTTATTTGTTTTTAATATAGGTACAGTCTCTCGTAAATAATATTCGGACACTTTGTGAATGAGATTAACTTTTTTGATATTAGATCATACGATTTGGATTCTTTTGATATGTTAGAACAATTAATCCACTGTACGATGTGAAGAAGAAATTTAGAAAAATTGTGAAAATGAACAAAACATTTTTTTGCTGTTTATCTTTTGCGTCAACCAATTTCGATGAAATTTCCAGCATGAGTATAACTAACATAGATCTGCAGAACGTATATTTAAAATTTTCCCCACGGGCCCAAATAAAAAAGTTTTAAAAAGTGCATTTCCTAATTCTTCGAAATCTTTTCTGCACGTCATTTAGTAAACCAATGCTTCTAGTTGCTCACCAAAAAATCAGGTGATTTGGTACAATTTTTTAAAAGTTGTCTTTTTAAGTGTGTCCAGACACTTGTTACACTGACTGTAGATATCTTCGTGTCGAGCAATTTTCGTTTCAGCAAGTTTCTTGTCAGGGTCACATAATCTTGATTTGAAGTGTAACATAAGAAAATTCTGAAAAATTAACATACGTCCTTCCGACGAGTTTTTTCCATATAGTTTTCAATGGTTGTGTGACAACGGTCCATTGTGTGCTCAGGTGTTATGACATTTCTCGAGGGAGTTGGTGATAGTGAACGTGTTAAACTGCAATGCAGCAGTTGCCACGTGTTACATTATGATAATAGTATTCAATGAGGTTGTGAAACACCTGACAGAGGAAGTTCACAAATGTTAAACGAGTTCTGAGGTAACAATCGTGAATGTTCTAGAAATTTTGAAACTGTCTTAAACAGTGACGTGCAATTGTTTATGGAAACAAATTAACAGTTAGAAAACACACATAATGTACTTCCCAGATAACACGCGTCGTCTTTCAGACGTCGTTTTCACGTCTGTTGTAAATTGGAAGGTCTTACATCCCAAAAAGACATCTTTAAGACATCTAAAAGACGCTTTTTTTGAGACGTTGTTTTCACGGCTGAAAAGACGTCTACAAGACATCAAAGGTATTTCTAAAAAGACGTCTTTAAGACGGACCGTTTTGTAATACAAACGACGTTTCAACGACCGTCGAGCAACTTTCGAGGCGTCTTTTAGACGTCTGATGTCTTGCGACAGGCGTCTTAAAGACGTCTTTGAGACGTCTCAGTGCTATCTGGGTTGGCACCTATGAACAAAGTCACTTTTTAAAGTTCAATACATTTAGCTATCTAGTTCATTGACTTTATATTAATCACATTTATTGACATTTTGTTTGCTCATTGGTCAAAAAACTATTTTAAAAAATTCTATGTATTTCGCGTGGCAAATGTACAATAAATATATACAGACAATAAAATTGTTTAAAAAGACTGTTCACTTACTGCTACGGAGGCAAATAAATTAGATGAATAATAAACTATATTAGAATAAATAAACTATATTAGAGTCTACTGTACTAAAAGTTAAATTACAATTTTCTATCGAAAACATTATTTATGGGTATCCTCAATAATCGTATAGTTACTTCATAATGGTTATGAAATATTAGAACAGGTGTGAAATAAATGACAGAGCACATTCTTTCGTCGAGACATATAGGAAAGATAAATATCGTTATGAAAATCGGCACGATTTTATGAGACGATCTAATCACTCATTCTATTCTGCCCACTGACTCTGCCACCGGATATATAGTAGAAACAAAAAGTATGTCCAGTATAAATATTAAAAATTTGTTGTACAAGACTTACTTGAATTTATTAAGGAAACCAAATTGATAAATCAAATAATGAAATCTATTCTCACGTGCTCTATTATGTCGCTATTAACTTATCAGTTGATGTGACAAGTAATGTTAATCATATATACTATAGAAACGTTGCATTTGTTGTTCCAGATACTTCGGAGAAATGGGACTAGCCGAAAGAGAAGCAGAAATGCAGGAGTTAGAGACACCACGATCCGGTAGATCGAGAGATCTTTTCGGCGTGCAGCTCGAGGTAAATCAACAAATCCTATCACAATTATTTAAACAATTTCACTTTTACATGTAAGGAAAATATCACTATTCTTCTTACAACTGTACAAACAATTTAGTACACACATTTAAGGTAATAAGTAATATTTATATTTAAATACAATGATCTACACTTAGGAGCAGAATTGATCACACACACTTTAAATTAGAATAACATTTTTATGAATGGGCCAAACGACTTCAAATTCTCTGTGATGCTAGAAGAATTGGTTTAGTAAATGACGTTTAAAAAATATGTTGAAAAAATGCATTTGGTTGGAACTGAGGAAAACAATAGTAAAAATTGATTTTTACAACTTTTTTAGCTGGGCCAATAACGTAAATTTAAAAGATGCGTTTGGTCAACTCGTATAAATTATACAGGTTCTGAAAATTTCATTGAAACTGTTTAAATGGTTTACGAGTTATAAACGATCGAAAGTCTTAAAATTGCAATTTTTCACGATCTTCGGCCATTTTACCACGTTTGATCGTTTATAACTCGTAAACCAATTAACCGATGTCAATGAAATTTTCGGAGCGTCTATACTTTATACGAGTTGACCAAACACATCTCTTAAATTTTCGTTATTGGCCCAGCTAAGAAGGTTGTAAAAATCAATTTTTACTATTGGTTTTCACAATTCCGGACAAATGTATTTTTCCAACAAATTTTTAAGACGTCATTTTCTAAACTAATTACTCTAGCCTCGCAGAGAAATTGAAATCGTTTGGTCCATCCACAAAAATGTTATTCTGATTTAAAGTGTGTGTGATCAGTTATGCTCCTAACTGTATACATTGTATAGTGACCACGAGCGGGCCCTCGAATAAGTAGAAAGTAACGAGTACAGGGCTCGAAGAAGACCGTGCCGACGCGAGGTTCATGAATTATCGAACAAACAGATGTTATAATGGCCAGGTCGCTGCTGTTCTAATGTAAATTGATCGCAAGAGAAGATAGAGAGTCGCTCGGAATGCTCCCTGCGCTTCTATAGTAATTACTGACGAGGGTTTATTAATTGCTTGGCAATATGACACGAGCCTAATTATCCCGCGGCCGACTCATTATAAACGGCACGGCTTAATGTTTCGTCGATGCGGGCACCGGTCCGGGGTCACCGATCATTGACTACATATATGCATGTGTCGTTCGTCGTTTTAATCGCCCAAATGCAAACGAGCCGTAACACCGAGTCACGAGTTCATTAAATCGGCCGAAAACGGCCGAGATACAGATCGTCTCGGTCGGTTTACACAGCGCGAACTGGACGAAGCCGATTTTGCAATTACTTGTTTGAAGAACGCGACCATATTTGTAAACGTACTTTGTTATAAAGTCGTCGTCGACACGTTAAACTGGCCGCGTTCTCAACGAAGCGACACAGACAGACCTATAGAAAAATAGATACACGAGGTCTGTTCAGAAAATAACCCAACATTTTGAATTACGCGCCAATAGAGATATTTAGTGATATGCGGTTGGCAGCATTGCGTTGCGCATAACCTCCTCTGTAACCACATGTTCTTAGATTGCTGATATCTCGTTTAGTTTTTGTAATATTGTTATTTCAGTGCAACGTGTTCAAGTGTTAGTGACGATTTTTGAAATGTTCGATTTTACCAGTACGCAATGTTGCGAATGGTTTTCACGATTTAAAAGTGGTCGTCAGTCAATTGAAGATGATCCTCGACCATTAAGGCCCCAAGACTTCAATTGATGACTCCCACGTTTAGAAAATCAACGATCTGGTGCGTGCAAATCGCCGATTGACTGACAGAGAAATTACAGAAGAGGTTAGCGAAAAAATCTGCTAAAAGAGACCAGAGTTGTGGCGAGACAACTCATGGTTCTTGCTCCGCGACAATGCGCCCGCACACTAAACTTTCTCAATTCGTCAGTTTTGTGCAAAAAATCAGATTACTGTCCTGCCTCAGCTTCCTTACTCGCCAGACCTGGCTCCGTGCGATTTTTTCTTATTTCCGAAATTAAAGTCACTGCCGAAAGGACGCCGTTTTCAGACTGTTGATGACGTCAAAGCAAATTCGTCACAGACCTTAAAGGCCATTTCAAATGAAGCTATCCAGGACTGCTTCGCGAAATGGAAACACCGCTGGGAAAAGTGTGTGAATAGGGGAGGGGAGTACTTTGAAGGGGGCAAGGGCCAATAATCTATAAAATTAATAATAAAGTTTAAAATTATAAAGTTCGGTTGTTTTCTGAACACACCTCGTACACGGTCTGTCCAGACTCTGGTGCGACTGAGCCTGTAAGTTTTTTTCTGTAACGCCATCTCGTTATAACTAAATACATTATGAAGTTTGAAATTTCAACAAAGACCACGCAAAATTTCAAGGCGCAAGCACCTCTACGTCGTTAGTTTTTGAGGTTATATGTGACAAGCTTTCTTAGCGCTCCTCGAAAAACAATATATATGTGATTAAATGCACAACAGTGTTGCGAGAAATAAAGACGCGCGGACTTTTCGAATCGTTTCTGCAAAATTTTCACCATTTTTGTAGTGAATTTTCACATTTTCTATGCGTTGCTCGATCGTGTAATTCGCCATGACTTAACCTCAATACTTCCTGATGCCAGTTGTCAAAGATTAGTACTCTATGTTCACCACAAGAAAGGTCGTTTTAAAGGTCAACTTTCACCTTCTCAAAGAAAGTTTATATTTATTAATTATTTACATAATACGACAAAATAGAATTTTATTTTCTAAAGGAAATTAATAACTAGACAGAGGATCTTTATGAAAAATAATAATTGTCCACCTGAATTGCAACAATCTGGAGTGAAATAGATATTTGTCTTCTTTCTTCAAATGTTTGACAGGTTAAAAATAATACAACAGTATTATTAAATTCTTTTAATATATTTACTATTTTAAAGTTACACTCTGTATAAATGCATAAAATCCGCTGTCTATTAATAACATATTGGTTAGACTCTGTTCAGAATCTTCATCACTGACACGATATTACAGGGCAAGGGGTTAATACTGCCAATAACAGGTTTGACGTAGTTACGCAGTAACGAGAAAGGTGAAACATTGTGAAATGATTTTTCCGTTCATTCAAGCGTGCAATGACGAAAATGAAACCTTCGCGGAAGGATTGGTAATGAGATTGGAATAAATATCGCAGGTGTCCGGTACCGCGTGAAATGAAAAAATGATCGTCGCCCACCAATGCGTGACTATAAAGTTTGCTGGCCGGCGATCCGTTTTCATTTCTGGACCGGCGGGTAAAAGGAGAAATCTTTCTATAAAACAATCGCCGACGCTAAAATCGATCGGAGGAGGCCGGAAGTGAAATTGTTGCTCGAATTTTTTGCTCCGTAAAAGGCTGCCCGGAATAAATTACGCATGCATGAATAATTAATGCTGCGACTGTCGTGACACTTGTTGATAAACAGGCAAATTGTTGTGAACAACTATCTTTTGTCTTTAAAAGAACTCTTTCCAAACTCTTTATGAAAACAAATGGCAACAAACTTCTTTAAAAAGTATTCTTATGGAATAGATGAGGGGTAAATGTTACTCTCTCTTTGTCAGTATCGAACATATGTACGAAATTAGCAACTTAATCCCTTGCCGTACCATTTTCTTTACAGCTACAGCGGTTAAAACGTTTGTATGCACAAAAATGTCGTAGAAGGGAAAAGAAACCGTTTATTTTTTTGTACAGCTACATTTATTTTAATGCCTAAATATTGATTACAAACGAATCAAATTTTATTTCATCTAAAATGAAACGGGTAACATTCATATTTTTTAGACTTTGTTAAAAACCTTCATCACGAGTCTGGCTCGTCAAAATACGACAAAGAATTAATGAAGGCCCCAAGCAGGAATAAACTTCGCCTTACCGGACCCAAAATTTCTGCCTTTCTCGTATAAATTATGATGTATTTGGTACGTAATCCAGTAGATTTATACTCAGCGCGGCTTCAGTCGAAGTTTCAATCCTGTATGATCAATAGTTCAGGAGATATGCTGGCTTAAAGTTGAAGCATTCCACGGTATTTTTGACAGGTAACGGAGCCGCCATATTGGTTTGTAGTGACGATCGCTCGCCGCTAGATGGCAGCACGGACACACAGTAATATCGCTAACATAGAGAAAATATTTCAGAAAATGTTTCAGAGGAATTATCGTGGAAAACATTTACAGAAACCTTACCCAAACCTAACCCAGACCAGTTAAAACGCATCATCGTGGCCATGTCTTCCAAAATTCAAACAACAATCGCAATACTCGCTCTATGTTACCAGCATTAACGCGTGTCCGTGCTGCCATCTACCGGTTCTGCTCGGTAAGCGGCGCGCGATCGTCACCACAAAGCAATATGGCGGCGCCCTTATCTGTCAAAAATACCGAGGAATGTTTCAACTTTAAGCAAGCATAACTCCTGAACTATTGATCCTACAGGATTGCAACTTCAACTGAAGCCTCGCCGGGTACAAATCAACTGAATTACATACCAAATACATCATAATTTATAGGAGATAAGCAGTAATTTTGAGTCCGGTAAGGTAAAGAGGCGTCCCAAGCGGTGTTAGCCGAGGGCTCCAAAAATTAACGGTCCACCGCTGCCCTCAAAGAAAATGGTGCAAGACATACCGGTTACATAACCATCTATCCTCGCCTGTCAATCACGTCAACCATAATCAGTGTAGATGATGATTTTTTAATAAGAATGATCAAGAAACTTTCAGCTCCCGAACGTGAATACAGCAATTGTGTCTTAAAGTGGCGACACGAATCGATCGACAGTATCCTTGTCGAGGTCAAAAACAAGTTCGATTGTGACTCGATAACCCGTTCACCGAACAAGGTGCAGGCTATAAATTCAATAGCTACTTTTGCCAATGGCGCAGGTATAGGCCAGTGAGAGGTGCGACCCAGAAAACCGGTGTCGGTCCTACTAGCGCAAACTAAACGGCCACCTGATACCGAAACAGCTAAGGAAAGTCTGTCCATTGAACTCTTTTCCTTGTTCGATCGATCGGGCCTCACCTTTCTCCGCTAGCGATCCCTTAGAGGGGATCTAGAACACGTCCAGATCGAAGATCGTTTACACTGTCATTATGAAACTCAACACAATTCTCACAAATTTTTCGCTCTTACGAGAAAGGTATACAGGGTGTACCAAAAATGACATATGTATTTTTTTGATGGTGCATTAAAAATCATACACAGGCTGTCTCGCCCGATTTTAACGCGTAAAGGTCAAATGAAGGTCAACTTAGTTTTTTTTAATGAAATGATAAAAAAGTATTGCTCTACTTGCGTGGAACAGTTAATAGCTTACGAAATATTTCTATTTAAATAATTGTAAGAGGCCGCTGCTGTCATACTAAGGCGTTTGCTTTTATTTATTGCAAAAAAGGTTCAACGTAACAACCATTTATATCACGGTACTTTTAGAATCTATACTTAGAATATGAACAAATTAATTTTCCACTCGTAACTTTATCAATGACGTTTGCTGAGAATCGTTGTTTGGTCAGACAGAACAATTGATACAATTTATTAAGGGAAATCGAGAAACAATAAAAACTTGCTTAGTTGTTCCAGTAGGTCTGACCTTGGAAGGATACCGCAACACTGCTTTCACTTCAAACTTATTTCTATGGCAATCGATTTACGACACGATAATGTGTAGAACAAATTGACACGTATAAGAGATTCATGATAGCGCAGGTTGGTGTTGAGCAATCCTACGTACAAGAAACTTCATTGGTTTTTCGTTGAGCCGAAGGAAAACGGAAACAACGCTCCAATGGCGCGGAAACCACACCATAATTGCCCGAGGCAACTCGAAATCGAACTTCGACGCCGATTTCCTGGATAATAATTTTAATAGCGCCGTTTACAATAATGCTCGTTGCGTTTAGCGTAAAAGTGAAAACAGACCGTGGAACCATGGAAGCCTGACCGGATAATCACGCGACCGATACGCGGTTGCACCGACGAAATGAATTACGCAGTCCGTCCGGCATTTCTTTTTCCGTCACCAACACGTTTCACAGTGGTCGATTATTATAAAAAGTGGCACGAAAATCAGCGTGACTTGAAAACTTAATTTATTTGCGAATAGTCAATTCCATGCTAAATCCCGGCCAACACCGTGCCTCGCGAAAAGGGTTGCATTATTAAATATCTAACTAAGAATATTAATTACTCTTCATGACTTTCAGCCACAGTAAAGTCGCGATATTTTTCTAACGGCTGTGTTCTGCACGGAGACATATCGTGTAGGGACATTATTTTTTTATGACTGAGTCTACCGCGCCGAGAGTACAGACGAAGCCGAACGTAGAAAAGGACAGCATGCAGATACGAATCGCGCGGCCGAAGCGTATCGACGTGAATCAACAATAATCTAATTACAAAACTTCTTTATTTTCCATTACCTTTTTATGGGACTTTCACTAACTTATTTATGGCATTTTTTTTATTAAAATGACACTAAACACGATATAATTCAAACTGTATTTAGTGGTTTAATCGACGATGAAAGTTTCGGGCGCAAGGAAGGACAGCGTTTGGGACATTCTTCGAACTGTGCCGAATGTTCGCGTCTCTTTCTTTCCCATACGCTGTCCTTCCTTGCCCCGGAACATTCATCGTCGATTAAACCACTAAATACAGTTGAATTTATATCGTGTTTGATGTCATTTTAATCAGAAAAATGCCACAAATATATTGATGAAAATCCCATAAAAAAATAATGAAAAATAAAGAAGTTTTGTATTTGGATTAGCAGTGGTTCATACCGATATACCCGAGCTGAAATCAATAATCCACTAGCAGTGGAGTGGGTAGGCACTGGATAAATTCTGGGTAGAAGGTCACGGAGAAATATCGCGACTTTACTATATATCTTTTAATTCTACCATGAAACTAATGGCTATGTTGCCTACAAGTAGGAACGTTATGGGCTAGTTTATGAATTGTGTCTGACATCTAAATAAATTATTACTTATTTTATCATTTTACAGGCATATTTTCAGTATTTATTATAAAAAAAGTCAGAACTTATTCAGTTCAATAAAAGGATGATTACTAAAATGATAATAAGCCTAAATTAAAAGATACTAATCAGCTGTGCATATTGGACAATAATGAATAAAATTATATAACAATTTTCAACTTCTGAAATAATTATTCTTTCATTTCTGTTCCATTTTTTCATAGCTGGATAGCGGATCTTTAGCAAAATTAAAATTGCCTATTTGAACTGTAACTAACTGGAGGGATATAGAAATTTATTTTCTTCGTTAATATGTTTAATAGTTTGTTTAATATGTTTAATTGTTAATGTTTTAAATTACACCTACTTATTTTTGTTATAAATGCATAAAATCCGCTGTCTACACACAGTTATCAACCACTGTGACAGCCATACCGTTTTCCATGTCGTCGGTAATGGGATTCGATTAAATGCCATTTCGTAAAGATTTGCAAAGTCCGGTTCTCGTCGAACGGGTATCGACAAATCCTGTTCGCAGAGCCTCTGACGGGTCAAGTAATTTTCATGTAGATGCCTCGGATAATTTCCCGAGTGCGTTACCGCCGCGATTACTGTCTAATTAGCGACGCTCATTCCTTATCTTGTATCTGCGGGATTCACAACTGGTACACTAATCTAAACGCTCCTCCGAGGCTTTGTAACCGTGGCAATACCATAAACCTGAAGCTCCGTGTCTCCAAGGTCGTATAAGGTAAGTGTCCTAATGAGCAAATGAGCCATCACGTTCTTATTATAGACCAGTTGCGACGTTCGCCTAATTAAAAACTAGAACTAAAAGTAGGTTGAAGTCGGTAACACTCGTTTTGAATTACGAGTGATTCGCACACGTTTGTTCATATACTATCCGAATAAAAATTCAATGTACAAATTGTTACATCACACCTTCTTGTTCATTTTCGTTGTCTTTTGTTTAAACATTCTTTCGTAAACGTTTATTTTATTTTTAGTAGAAAATTCAGAATTTTATGTTTGCCAGACAAATTAATGTAACATCTTTTTGTAAACAAACGGTGTGAGTGTATTACGTGTTGAAGTTAAGATTTAGTGATGTATTTGGTGATCTTCTACAGTCGTCAAAAGGTCGTACACGTTGGTGACAAACAAATATTTTTTCCACTATAGTAATCTGATCTCGGTTAGGGTATATCGGTGTGAACCAATATAAATCCAATTACAAAACTTTTTTATTTTTCATTATTTTATTATGAGATTTTCGCCAATGTATTTGTGGCATTTTTCTGATTAAAATGACACTAAACACGATATGATGTCAACTGTATTTAGTGGTTTAATCGACGATGATAGTTTCGGGCGCAAGGAAGGACAGTGTATGGGAAAGAAAGAGACGCGTAGAGTCGAACGCGCGAGATCTCTCTTTACACGCGCTGTCCTTTTCTACGTTCGGCTCGGTCTTTGAAGCTCAATAAAATAGTGTCCATTAACGAACTGTGCAAACGAACCTCCCCGAGGCTCCTGCGACTAAAAAGTTTTTCTGTATAATAACATGTTAATAGGTTGGATATAATATAACAGTATTTTAAAATTATTCTAATGTTTTTACTGTTTTAAATTACGTCCACCCATTTTTGTAATAAATGCATAAACATTCGGAGTCTAATAATCGCATACACGTCTTCATCCCATTTGTCCAGGGCTACGTTCTAATCTACGTCGGACTAGCGTGTACCGAACGAATATTTCGTCGAATGAACATAAATTTTAATAAAGGTAGAATCATGGCGTAATGGCGCTACATTCTACAATACGACTCCATTATCCAAATAGACTGACGCGATGTATGACCTTCAAAAAACGAAGAAAAACGCCCGATTCACATGATGAAATTTCAGCGATTTGTGCGTAACATAGAGTTTACCGTAATTTAAACTAGGAACGAACTGTGATATCATGTCATTTGTTGTACAGCGAATCGCGAAAGTATTTGAACGAACTTTAATACAGTATGACTTTTTAATAATTGTACAGAACCACCTGATGTTTTGTACGCAATTAGAAGCGTTGGTTTACTAAATGGTCTGCAAAAATGATCGGCAAAAATAAAAAAAACATTTTTTTTTACTTTTTTATTTGGGCTCGTAATGAAAATTTTTAAATCGATCAACATACCCAAGAGCTACAAGCAGTTAAATGTGGGGAAAATCATAGTTTTCCGCGATTTTTGGAAACAAAATTAACACGAAAGAAAAAAGATCTATAATCACACAACGAATTAAAGATATTAAGTCGAAAATCAATGATAAATCTAAAAAAAATACAACGTGTATTTTAAATTTTCATTACGGACTCCAATAAAAAAGTTATAAATGGTGACTCTTTAATTCTCTCATGTAATTCTTAGCAATTGCAATTTTTTAAAAATTTCTTTTCTGCATGTCATTTGGTAAATCGATTCTCCTAATTGCTGAAATCAAGTCAGGTCGTTTGGTCCGATCATAAAAAAGTTATACTGTTTTAAGGTGCGTTCAAATACTTTCGTGGTTCACTGTTGCTGGCACTGTCCTCCCTATATAAGCCACGTAAATTTACTGTAACATCAAATTTTCAGGTGGGGGCGGATCGAAGAGCTGTTATCAGGGCTTCGATAACCTGGCTGCTATCGATAGCTCGGTGGTTAACTCTCGGATAGCGGCGAACGTCAATAGTCATCCACGATGATTAGGTTCCATTATTCAAAAGACGGGTGACATGATACTATTCAGACGAGAAAGTTTACCCTCCTCTTGTTGATTGAGTTTCATCAGTGGACTACGGATTTTAGGCATTTATTATAGAAATTATAGATCATGCAGCCAGTCTCATAATTGATGGCACACACTTCAGTTTCATCAGTTATGAAAGTGGACTGCGGATTTTAGGTATTTATTATAGAAATTAGTACGCCGTACAGTTAGTCTCATAATTGGCGCCACAAACTTTAAATCAGAAAATGAAGACACGCTTCATTCGAATGACAATTTTGGAAAAATCGTGATTAGTCCGAATTATGAAAGAAATAGTAACAGTTGCTTCTCACAGCCCATTCATTTTAGCTTCCAATGAAAATTTAGAATAGGTTGTGTAGATTTATACAGGGTGTCCCAGAAATTATGTATTCCCGTGAAGGGGGATCCCCCAGTGGTTGGAATGAAATGTTCACAGTTACGGAGGGAACTCTGTACTTCATAAATACATTCTTAGAAACTCAATAGTGATGAATAGACTGCGGATCTTTATGCATTTATAGAAATGCAGTATATGAAATTCAAAATTGTTGAAAAATTGTTGAAATTGAAAATCACAATATATGATCTCCAATAAACTCATTAAGGGAAGAAACAACATTCAATTTAGTTTCTATTTCTTGCAATCGATGCAGACAATTTTTATTTCGCATAAAAGATCTGCAGTGATGAATTACAAAATTTAGAAACCCGTCTTTTTCACGCAGTTATAATCGTAATTATATCGCGTATGGTGCAATTTTAATTAGAAAAGCGAGCCGAATACTGTGGTAAACGTTCAATAACAAAAAAAAGTTAAAAAATATAAAAGTTGCAATGTTTCAGTTTGCTTGCATTAGTATAAGTTTCGTTCCAAGGGGATTTCCCCAGTGGTGGGGATAAAATGTTGTCAGTTACGGTAGAGACCTCTTCGCCACTTACGGTGAGATTACTGTACTCTACAAATACACCTTTAGAACCCCAATAACGATAAATTAAAGAATTCAAAACGTGGTTATAATCACAATTATATCGTGTATGGTGCAACTTTAATTCGAAAGGCGGGACGAATACTGGAGAAACCTCTTCGACAGTTACGGTGAGAATACTGTACTCTACAAATACATGTTTAGAATCCCAATAAGGATAAATTAAAAAATTCAAAACGTAGTTATAATCAGAATTATATCGTGTTCGGTGCAATTTTAATTAGAAAGGCGGGACGAATACGGTTGTAATCGTTCCCATAACAAAAATAAAATGAAAGTTGCAGTTGGTTTGATTGCATTAGCATGAGTTTGACCCCAACGGGGATCCCCCTGGTGGCGAGGATAACATTTTAACAGTTACGGTAGAGATTCCGACCTTTGCGACAGTTATGGAGAGAATACCATAAATGCATCTCTAAAATAATTTTTTCCTATTTGACCGGCAATGGGTGCCAATTACATTTACGGTGGAGATACCGACCTTTGCGACAGTTACGGAGAGAGTACCATAAATGCATCTCTACGATAATTTTTTCCAATTTGACCGGCAATGGGTGCCAATTACTCCCGCTGACAAAACGTGACGAGAAAGACCCCCCTCGTTATTACCGCGATCGAAGTTATTCCCGATGCTCCGCGGAGGCTTTCGTTTCTGGCTAACGACAGAATCTCGATTGTCGATGCGGTTAGGACGACAAGGTACAAGCGGGACGAACGAAATTATCCGCGATGAAAGGAGTAAACCGTGAAACGACGAGGCCGGGGCCCCGGGTTCTGCAAAAACCGAACAGCACCGACGAACAATATAAAATACTTCTTTCGCGTTGGTTCTCCGGTCGACCGTTTGCACGTGAACTCGTGCGAGTCCATTTGTTTTTACACGGCGCACTGCAAATGCACGAAAAAACGATGCGCGACTAAACGACGCGGGGGAATACTGGGAATAAGTACGCTCATCGACGGTGACCAATTCGATTCGAGTCGGTGTGTCGGGAATATCATAGTCCTTTCCAGCACGTCATAAATAATTATACTGTTGTTTTTATCTTTACACCGGTCCGATGTATTAATACACTCGTTGCATTCGCGTGGCCGCTGAAAATGACTTAATCGCGGTGCATACAGTATTATAATTCCTTCGAACATTTATTGACTTTTGAAAATGCCTTTCATCTTTTCAGATTTTACGTCCTAAGCTGTTCGAATAACTTTAAACAGTGAATTTCGGATACCGAAGAAAGAAAATTTGTTTTGACGTCTCGGGTTGGGTCGGGTTTAATTGTTATCAAAAATTATATAGAATGATGATGATTATAGAATCATAAACAATGCATGCTCGCAGAATTAAATATTTTATTGAATTGCAGAACAAATATGGTACATGCATAAATGTTCAGTCTATAATATGTGAAAGTTGATTGTTTTAGAAAAATTGTACAGTGAACTTTGTTTATGTTTAACAAATATCTTATACGAGTCAATGGTTCTAATTAATATTGTTATTCTTGCTAAATAAGGGGTCTTCCGTTAATGTTCTTCCGTAAAATTCTGAAAAAAATCTAAATTGTAAAAAACAGCGTTTCTTATCATTTAAAATAATTCGTAATGGAAGAGCCCCTATCGAAGCGTTCAACCTTCACAGTTGTTGAACAAACGTTCACATTGTTATTCTGGTATTAATGGACCAATGCAGCCTTGTAACGTTCAAATCAATCATCTCGGTAAAATCGAATTCTATTGTTGACTTAGCCAGACCACTTTCTATTATTCTTTCGGTTGAGACACGTCGGGGGTAGTCCGGAAGAAGAGAAACATATTTCTGGCCGAGCTCGCTAATACGAGCACCGGACAGCTGATTGACGTTACGCGAGTATGCAGTTTATTAAATATGTAATTCATCGCATGCGGCGATGGGGGAACAACAGCTTTCCTCCGGCTAACAAGGACGGTTGATTACGACAGACAGGATAATAACTCACCACTTCGTAATCGACTCAGTATCGCGGCCACATATCTTTAATACGCGGAGTCAGCGGACAATTGCAGAAAGTTACATTTCGTCAGACATCCGGAACAACCGAGTTGTGGTTCCGTGTTTACCTTTCCATTGGCGAATGAATTACTATACCGAACGCCCGAGGAGAACACCTAACGAAACATTAAACTTCGGATCTTTATACGAAATAAAATAGTTCTGCACAAACAAATTTATTTTTTGTCACCAATGAATGAAGCGAAAATAATAGATTAGGTGTACAAATAAGTTCTCGGCCTGAGAATAAAAACGGATGTATCAAGTGTTCGAAATGAAACATTTTTTTCCGGTTGGGGGAGTTTATAATACCAACCTAGTAGAGTACATTACCCGACCATAACAGTTTAACATAACCTCAAAACATTATTGTAAGGGATTGTATGCTTTTCGCATATCAACTGAACAAAAAGACGGTTCCGAGGCTAAGGAGATGATATGTGAGGCATTAGAAGAAGATGCTGTATCTATAAGCACCATCAAGAAGTGGTTCAAAAAATTCAGAAGTGAAAATTTCGACCTCGAAGATGACGAGAGAGCAGGAGCGCTGAGGAAGATTCCTGATGAGGATTTGGAGCA
>CM052199.1:3324862-3342393 GCA_028455805.1 Lasioglossum figueresi | reverse complement strand
ATTTTTTATTCATTTTGGATCATATAAATCAATAGATTCAACCGCAGTATTTTTTATTCATTTTGGATCATATAAATCAATAGATTCAACCACAGTATTTTTTATTCATTTTGGATCATATAAATCAATCGATTCAACCACAGTATTTTTTATTAATTTTGCATCATATAAATCTATACAATACTTGAACAGATTGATAATTTTTGTCCATATAAATCAATAAACTTGACCAAAATTTTAATTTGACCGAAATTTTAAATCGTTTATTAATTTTTGAACACATTAACAATTGTGGCAATTTAAATCAGCGAGTTTGACCAAAGTATTGTTTATTAGTATTTGATCATATAAATCAATAGAATTGGCCGAAGTTTGTTTATTAACTTTTCTACGGATTAATCATTTTTGACCATATAAATCCATAAATTTGAACATACATGAATATTATTGTGATGACTACACAATAGCAACGTACCGTTAATAATAGGAATAGATGGAACGCTTATGGTTACAAGACGCGAGTGCTGAGTCAGAAATGGAAGACTACAGAATGTATTATGAATAACCGATGCATCAGTCTAACGTTCCTATAAGCCGCATTAATGCATCCCGAATCCGATGCATCGATCTCGATTCATCAATCATTTTGAAAATTCTTTTTGCGATGCCTATTGACGCGCAGCCGGAATCTCTCGATGTAGGGGTACACAATTTTTTTTCTATCGCACCATGGAGAAAACACCGCGAATTTATGCGCGAGCCACTCGATAACGTGCAGTTACTTTTTTCATGTGATGCATGGACCTAGTTCTGCTGTATTGTAATGGCCTCGTGATGTTTGGCCGAAAGGTTATTTTGAATAAATATTCTTTTCAAAAATTTTACGACGTAGTCAAACTATATTCTTCCATAACAGTTCAATTTGTTAAATATTTAAACTGAATATTTTGTTATAACAAATAATTCTTTTAATTGCTTGAACTTAATATTTTTTATAACAATTAATTTCTTTATTATTCGGACTTGATTTTTTTTAATAATAATTCACTCTTTTAATTACTTGAACTTAATATTTTTTTCATAAGAACTCATTCTTCTAATTATTTGAACTTCCTTATAATATTTTCCATTGTTTTCAGCTTTTTAAGTATTTTAAATATTTTCATACTTTTGCTTTGTTTTATTCTTAATAAGTATTTGCAAATTAATTAAATAATCATAGAGCGACATTATGTCAGTGTGCGGAGCTGCTAATAATATTACAACATCAAAATTTATATTGTTTTCTTTTAACAGAAATTATTATACATGGTGCAGTTGTTATTTTTTAAGATGTGCAAAGATGATTGGAGAAGGAATTTTCCGAAAATAAATAATACTAGTAATGTTATGATATAAGATTGGGTACCTCTAAACTTCCTTAATAATAACAATTATAATTCCACTATAAATTGGGTGATTCTTGAGTAACATTTTCCTTTGCAAAAATGTTCACTCTGTTTGATTGGTCAGTCTTTTTCGTTGACAACTTTCGTTACTTCAAACGATCCTTAGCAATCTCTTTGAAGGCAGAACAACATTTTCGAGACACCCTGAATAACTCGCATGTTTTAAATTTTCGTTATGGGCAGAAATGAAAAAGTTAAAAATCGTCTTTTACAAATAAAAAATTTCTCTTCGTGATTGTGACCAATAGCAATATTTTAAAAATTGTTCTTAAGGGATTTCTACTCACTCTTGTCGCTGACTGTACGCGTATACATATGTGCTATTGATCGAAAATACACTCTATTAATGGAATAATGGTCGAATAGTCTTTTCTAACACAACATTTCCCGTTCTGTTTGCCGACAGGAAAATTCAAGGACAGCATGAGCAACTCGACAAGGAGTACAGGATCCACGCCGCCGGTGTTCTCTTGTGCAACTCAAGGGGCTCCGGAAAGGTAAGCGTTTTGTCATTACTCTTTCGCCTCCTGCCGTGATTTACGGAAGATAAATGGTTCTCTCGATCATCGCAACGCGATCTATTATTTGTAAGTCGAGAAACCCCAGAGAGAGCGTCCCTCCCTATTTTGCTATGACTCGGCGGTTCGTTAAATAAATTCAATCGATCGCCTGTCTCCCGAGGCGGCCAACGAAAAAGACTTTGTACCTCGACATCTTACAGTATTGACATGGGTCCTATTGGTCGACTCGACATTCCGTGGAATTTAATATTTGCTCGTTAAAATCGAATTGCTGAAGCGAGGAAAATAATGCAAGCGACTTTACAGGATTTTCTTAATTTTAATACCAACGAAACATTATTGTGGATTTCCGTATAAATATTTACAATACTTCTGTACATGTAGTGTACGTCGTATTAAATGTTTATTGAGAAATAGGCGTGCTCGTGAAAGTACCTTAAGAGGAACTAGTTAAGAAATCCAATTGTCTTCAATATCGAACACACAACAGCGTTGAATATTTGTGGAGAAATAGCAATACAATTACTCGTTAGAATTAAATCTCTTAAGAAAATTATTTAAATTATTTAATGAAAATGTACTTCCTTCAAATGGGCAATTCCTGAGGCCATTCGAAGAAACTTTTTCCTTTGCGAAAATGTTCTCCGAGGCTTGGTTAAGGAGTTATTAACGAAAAACATGGACCAACCAGAGCACAGCCACCGCGGTTGGGCTCCGCCCCGGCCAATTGGTGCATGTTTTTCGTTAATAACTCCTGAACGAAACCACGGAAAACATTTTCGCGAAGTAAATAGTTTCTTCAAATGACTTCAGGAATTGCCCCATTCAAGGACGTACATTTTTATTAAATAATTTAAATAATTTTCTTCAGGGCCACGGTGTATATGTTTTTGAACATGTGTTCTATCATGCGAGACACATTCATTTCCCAAAAATCAGTTTAATTTCTAACAATCTCCCTTATTATAATTCCGACAATTGATAGCCTCTTATTAACGAACATTTAATTATGATTTTAAAACGTGTTCCCTGTCGAACGCCTGCCGTAGAACCGAAAGGAAATTCAATCTGCTCGAACGTGTACATTTTTTTCGTATAATCGCGCTCCAATTAAAGACGACGAGAAACAAGACCTCGGGTAATCGTTTGTCGCACGAAACAAAACGAGACACCGGACTCGTTGAAACTCGACGAAGACCGTCGAGAAGTCCGCGCCCGGCAATAGAACTTCCATCTCATTTCACCAGCAAAATAATGTAACGGTGCAATTTAAAAGAATGAGGAACTTTCGATGAGCTTCGAGGAGGTTACGCGATCTTTCCCTGGGAGCGTTCCATCGTCGAGCCTTCAGAATAATAGATTCAATTTCTGCGTGCCCTATTGCACGTCGTTTCCAACCCCTTTCCTTCCTGCCTCGTCGTCGTTCGTTCTTCTCTCGCCCTTGTCTCTGGGCACCCTCTTCGCTCGATCCATGCCATCGTCTTCGGCAAATGAAACTTTGGTCGGATTATCGCGCTTTACCGAAGACCGAAGGAGGACCAGGCTCGCGGATAGAGTGGCCTTTCGAGTATTCGAAGCAATCGAGAATTGGGCGACTCCGTCGCAAGCTTCGACCTCCTCGAACCAAAGGGGGCCAAAGTTGTTGGGAGTTGACCCAGGGACTGTGACCGAGGCTCCGGGCAACCATACCCACAGCCACGAAGAATCCGGCAATCTGTTGATAAGTCGAAACTCGAACTCGAGTTAGCGAGCCCTCCTCACCATGATATTTTCACCATTCCGTTCCGAATACTCGACCCTGCGATTCTACAGTCTCGATACTACAGTCCAGGTCCGGGCTACTTCCTCCCCGCTGTGGCTTAACGACCCCCACTACCGGTGTCCCGATTTCCTCACTATTGGCATTTTACATTGTCCTCACCGTGCTTTGCACTCCTAATGTTCACAACCTCCTCCTACGCTCCATAGGAGTTTGGTGAGGAGGAGCCAGGAGTAATGTGAGGAGTCATAATAATTTGTCAACGATTTAGTTTTCTAAGTAAAGTCATGGACACCGTGAATATTATACCAGAGAGGAAAATTTCTGCCACCACTTTTGTCGATGTAGACAGTGCACACCCACTATTAGCATGGAACCGGGTATGCTATGTCTACACTGACAAAAGTGGAGGCAAAAAAAACCACGGACGTGAGTATTCGCATATCCACTATAATAATACCCACAGATGATTATTTTTTTCCGATTTAAGACTTTGAACATGCATTTTTGATAGAACTTTGTAACCTAACCCAGGCCTGAAGATGAATCTATGAAGATTACTGATAGTTTCAGTGCGTTGCAAGATTTGGGAACCACAGGTTAACTCTGTCCAAGTACTTCTTTGATGGCACTCTTCGACAGATGTTTACTTTCTACTGATTTAAAACTTTGAACAACCATTTCTAATAGATCTATGAGACCTAACCCAGACCTGAAGATGAATCTATGAAGATTCCTGATAGTTTCAATGAGTTGCACGGTTTTGTGCCGATTGTGCACACCTGTGCCAGTACTTCATTGACAGCACTTCTCTACAGATTTTCACGTTCCTCTGATTTAAAGTTTGGAGAAGCATTTCTAATAGATGTTTGTGACCTAACCCAGACCTGAAGTTGAATCTATGACGATTCCTGATAGTTTCAATGCGTTGCACGGTTTTGTGCCGATTGTGCACACCTGTGCCAGTACTTCATTGACAGCACTTCTCTACAGATTTTCACGTTCCTCTGATTTAAAACTTTGGAGATGCATTTCTAATAGATCTTTGTGACCTAACCCAGACCTGAAGTTGAATCTATGAAGATTCCTGATAGTTTCAATGCGTTGCACGGTTTTGTGCCGATTGAGCACACCTGTGCCAGTACCTCTTTGATAGCATTCTTCAACATATTTTCACTTTCTACTAATTTAAAACTTTGAATATGCATTTCTAATAGATCTATTAGACCTAACACAGACCTGAAGATGAATCTAAAAAGTGTTCTGGTAGTTTTATTGCGTTCGCAAGGTTTGGGATCCATATGTTACTCCTGTGTCAGTAGCTCTTTGATAGCACACTTCGACAGATTTTCACTTTCCACTGATTTAAAACTTCGAAGAAACGTTTTCGATAAATCTTTGTGACCTAACCCAGACCTGAGAATGAATCTATGAAGATTCCTGATAGTTTCAATGAGTTGCACGGTTTTGTGCCGATTGTGCACACCTGTGCCAGTACTTCATTGACAGCACTCTTCTACAGATTTTCACTTTCTACTGATTTAAAATTTTGAACATCCATTTCTAATAGATCTATGAGACCTAACACAGAGCTGAAGATGGATCTATAAAATGTCCTGGTAGTTTGAATGCGTTGCAATGTTTGGGACCCATAGGTTACCCCTGTGCTAGTACTTCTTTGATAGCACTCTTCGACAGATTTTAATGACAAAACTGGTGGCAGAAAGGAGCAATGTACATGTCAACCACAATTTAAAATGAAATAGCTTAGCAATACTCAAGATTGAATAATCGATTTCCCTTCATCGAGAGGGAACGCGAGTTCATCCTGTTGCACAGTTTCCCACGAGACATTCTCTATCCCGACCACGTAACGCGTATTGTTTCTTTTTTAATTCCCGGTTCGACTGGTCTTGTGTTTTTGATCACGTCTCCGTCGGCCACTCGGTTCCTTCAGTTTATTCATATTCGTCCCGCCTACTGTTGCCTACAATGTCTACCTGCTGCCATTTTCCTCTCTGCGGTTATCCGTTAGACGCTCAACATGGCCGCGTTTCGGTCCACGTCAGTCGATACAGCCTCGTCTTTCATATTTCATTCCTTCTGGCGCCGCGGCCGGTTCTTCCAGCTTTGTCATCCGTTCCGTTGGTTCTTCCAGGTTCGTCGTCCATTCCGACGGCTCCGGCCCGTAATTCTCGTTCATCGCGGAACACCGTCGCTCCTTTTTGCGTTGCCTTATTATCCGCTTCGTGATCCTGCTCTTCGTTTCCACAATTTCCTCCTTCGTTTTTGCGCTCCGTCATCTGCTCGACCCCCTCCCACTCTCCCACGTATATATTCCACGTACGCTTCGACGTTCTTATTTCTTTCATTCTCCAGCACGGACGAGACTCGGATTTCATATTATTTCCTTCGCAGTGCGTTTTCCCGCCCACTATCCTCCCTGCCCCCCATCTGTCCCCTGCGCCCTATTATCCTTTTCCCGACCGTTCCTTCAAGGTTCAATATGCGTTCTCTGTAGGCACCGTTGTTTCTACGATCCCAACAGTTTCGCTTTCTCATTTCCCGGTTACACGCGAACCTCGCTCTTACCTTCGAGCATCCGGCGCGCAGGAAATATCTGACAGGGGTATTAGAAAATTGTCCTACCGTCCTCTGCAAGATTCAATTCGCTCCACAGTTTCGGAACGATTGGTTACCCCTGTTCTATTACTACATTGGTAGCGCAATTCGACAGATGATTACTTTTTCCGATTTAAAATTTTGAACAATTATTTCTAATAGATGTTCGTGATCTAACCCAGATCTGAAGGTGAATCTGCAATGATTCCTGATAGTTGCAATGCGTTGCACAGTTTTGTGCCGATTGGGTTACCCATGGTGCCATTACCTCTTTCATAGCACACTTCGACAGGTTTTCACTCTTTCCACTGATTTAAAACTTTGAAGAATCATTTTTGATACATCCTAGTGACCTAGCCCAGACCTGAGGATGAATCTATGAAGATTCCTGGTAGTTTAATTGCGTTTGCAAGATTTGGAACCCATAGGGTACCCCCGTGGCAGTAATTCTTTGATAGCACACTTCGACAGGTTTTCACTTTCCACTGATTTAAAACTTTGAAGAAACATTTTTGATAGATCCTTGTGACCTAACCCAGACCTGAGGATGAATCTATGAAGATTCCTGGTAGTTTAATTGCGTTTTCAAGATTTGGAACCCATAGGGTACCCCCGTGGCAGTACCTCTTTGATAGCACACTTCGACAGGTTTTCACTTTCCACTGATTTAAAACTTTGAAGAATCATTTTTGATACATCCTTGTGACCTAACCCAGACCTGAGGATGAATCTACGAAGATTCCTGATGGTTTCAATGTGTTGTAAGGTTTGGGACCCATTGTATACCCCTGTGTCCGTACCTCTTTGATAGCACTCTTCGACATAGTTTCGCTTTACTCTGATTTGAAACTTTGAACAACCATTTCTAATTGGTCTATGAGACCTAACACAGACCTGAAGATAAATCTATAAAGTGTCCTGGTAGTTTTTTATTGCGTTCGCAAAGTTTGGGATCGATAGGTTACCCATTTGTCAGTACCTCTTTGATAGCACACTTCGACAGATTTTCGCTTTACTCTGATTTGAAACTTTGAACAAGGATTTCTAATAGATCCTTGTGACGTAACCCAGACCTGAGGATGAATGTATGAAGATTCCTGATAATTTCAATGCGTTGTAAGGTTTGGGACCCATTGGATACCCCTAAGACAAATTGTAACTTGTTTGTATTTGGATCTTTGCACATGCTCTTTATTAACTTTTAGACCCGCACCATTTTTTCATTGGACCGCTCAATTGTGTGACTGACTGAAGGTGGTATTCGCAAGTTTCGCTCGAGACTCGTTTGCTAAATTTATGGGACAATAGGCGAAACTGTTCCATAGTAGACAGCAAGTGAAGGAACATCGTGCCGAAGGGAGAACAGATCAGATGAACGAATGCACCGAATAATGACGCCTTTTGTATCGACTTACGTTTCCCCCCGATTCCCTCTTGCCATTCCACTTCTCTGCGTCTCGTCTTACTTTCCATAGCACCTTTTCATCTTCTTCCGATGCTCACCATTCTTCGATCTTCTTATCCGGCCCACCTTCTCCCCAGTTGATTCTCTTCACGTTCGACAAACGAGGTTGGGATGCATTAGTGGTGTACAATTACGGAACCGCAATGCACCCCAGGCTCAGCCACGGCATTGCAACCGGCGAGGAGTGCTGGGATAGGAGAGAACGTGATACGTTTGTTATCAGAAAAAACCGGGCAATGTGTACACGTGTTGACAGCTTGCGATCAAATTGATTAGCACGATCGTCTCGAACTTCTTTTATTTCGGTTGCGCTGGATTGAGAACGGTTCATTTTTTATCCATGGTTCATTTCAGAAGTTTGTTCCTCCCGATGAGTAGAATACGATGCAATCATAACAAAGTTTGACCTCGAAAAAATCGATCAAGGTCAACTGACTTTTTTAACAGTTCTTCGCCAATCCATGACGCAAAATCACGTTTATACACATAATTTCTTAACACCCTGGACAGTGACTCATGTAGGGTACTTGTCCCAATTACTGTGCCATTGAGCTCACTTCTTATAATACATGAGCTAAGTAATTGATTTTAATTACATCTGCTCAAAATTTATATCAATTTTCAAATATTTTCTTCTTGTTGGAATATTTTTTCAAGCTAATTTTAAGTAAGCTTTCCAGTTAAAATGGAAAGGGTTTCTGTCCCAATTAGGGACAAGAATTCCTTCATATTTGCGTGCCTGCGATTAATGTACCTGCCTAAACATTGCTTCCTTAGTAACTTTTAGTCTCTTTAAAATAAATGTTTTTATTAGAAATGTTGTTTACGATGAGCAACAATGAAAGGTACTATCATCGTAGGTGTTTAAAAAGGTGTGGTCCCGTTTAAAAGAATGAATGTGGTCTTGAGATTTCTACAAAAAAATAGCGAAAACAAATATTTTCATATTAACTAAAAATTTTACGTGTCAATAAAAGCACTGGCAAACTTTGAAAACTGACAAACTGAAAATGTCAAAAGATGATTTCTCCTCTTTTAAAATCATTAAGGGAAGAAATAACATTAAATTTCGTTTCTATTTCTTGCAATCAACGCAGACAATTTTTATTTTGCATAAAGATCCGCTGTCCAGTTATTAACAATGGGTACAGGACACAACGACAATCTTCTCAGCATAAGTCTAATGCATGTTTGTGCGAAATGTCCGACGGTATTTTCAACGAATATCGTCCCAGACATTATTTCATACTTCTTACTGGAGTATTCTGGATATTCTTTTTCGTAACGATTGTGCTCGCACTAAGAAGCTATTAACTCGAGTGCAGAAACTTCCGAGTGCTACGGCGAAGTTATAGTATCCCTGTAATTTATTCGACGGGCTAAAAGAGTCTTATAGACAACTAAAAAAGTACGCTTCAAGAAGTGCAAAGTTAAGAAATGATTAATGGGAACAGTTTCCTCTTCCGGACAGGACATTCGGATCGTCTGCAAAGTATGCTAATTAAAAATCAAACACAACATTCTAACTGGATGTATAAATTGATTGGTTTGTTCGTCGATATTTTTTTCAACAGACTATTTAGACTGCGGATCTCTATGCATTTTACATAAAATAGCAAAAGGTTTAAAAAATTCAAGAATGTTGCATCGTTGTTTTAATATGACAATAAAGTTTTAAATTATTATAAGAAATACAGATCTGCAGTCTAGTTATAATTTATAATATACAGGGTATTTCACCTAACTTGACCATCTTACATATCTCTATTATTTTGTATGATAGTTGAAAAATTTTCTCAAGGTCACGTTTCTCGAGATTACAAGGACATCAAAGTTTTTTTTAAAATGAGACTGCATATTTTCGTTCCAACAGTCTTATAGTTTATGAAACGAAAATAAATTCAACGACGTGTGATATGTCAACATATCGTAGATCGTTGAATTTGTTAATGAAACAGTAAATAGATTAAATTAATTTAATAATAACTACGTATTATTGTTAAACTCTTCAAATTATTGAAGAAAGAATTAAATATTTATCTTGCTTCTTTAGTAATAAAAGCAGACAATTTTTATTTTGCATAAAGATCCACTGTTAATTATTGTTATGGTAATAAAATAAATCCTACACGAATTGTTAACAGTTATAATAATAAATCATTAATTCACTTCCTGAAAAGTTGTCTCACGTAGCGTGTAGAAAAACAGCGAACACGTGGATCGTCAAAGCATCGGTAAGTTAATAATTATACGAACGAAGCTTTAATTGATAGTTCCTGATGGGTTCCAAATTACTGTGGCTTAATGTACCCAATTTGTCTCAACTCCGATTAAGCTGATTAATCGAGAACCCATTCTACATATGTGCGATCAGAGTGTCCAGTTGTTGGAGCTTCCAAACTAAATTGAAAACCAATTTGACGTGATTTATTGCAGCGTTCACTTCAATACCATGACTTAATACTGAAGGTGACCTTAACTGGCTTGCAGTGTTCATTCGATAGGTCGACATTTTTATTCGATTAATTATTCCACAAATACATACTCTAGATCAAAAAAGTATTTCAACACTACGTTCTCGAGGTATTTTCGATATTTTAACTGTGATAATTTTGTTTAAAAGAATGGTACAGCAATAAAGAGTGTTCCAAAAATGTACTTTCTCGAGAGTATAAAAAATGTACTTTCTTATTTGAAGAAATTTTTTCCTTTGCGAAAATCTTCTTCGACCCTCTCTTAAGGAGTTATTAATGTAAAACTCGAACCAATCAGAGGGTGGCTACTGTAACGCTACGCAAAGTAGTAGCCGTGCTCTGATTGGACGGTGTTTTTCGTTAATAACTCTTCAAAAAAGCTACGGAGAACATTTTCGCAAAAGAAGAAGTTACTTGAAATGACGTCAGCAATCACTCCGTTCAAAGAAATACAAATAATTTGGAACTTTGTTATCTTTAACAATTCCCTGAAATAAAAAGGAAATTTATATTTATTCTATAGCTATATTTAATGCACGAATTTATATTGTATATTTGTTTATAACAGGCATTGTAATTCTGCCCACTACTACTTAACAAAATGAATTTGCATCAAACGTATTGTGTATCCTAAATATCGTCTCGTATTCCAGGTGTATGAACAGGACCAAAATACAACATGACAATTGCGCGCACTGTATTCGCGTGCCCAAATCGCCGTTAAAATGTCCAGCGACAATTTTAATGGGAACCTGATAAAACCCTTTTATATCGCGTTTAACTGTAATCCCGTTTGGGTCGATTAAAGTGACGCGTAAAAATTGTGTACTTTTATAAACGGTACCCAGTTTATTAACAAATTTTGATTGCATTCGAATCAATGATATCGGTAAATTATTATTCCGGCGGTGCACACAGTCGGTCGGTAATCGATTGTTTAACACAGCGGGGTTCCGGTGTCCGTGTCGCAAAACGCAAAGCGGTCTCGTTGCTTCGGCCATTCGAGTATTTTATTCGGACGTGTTGGGAATCGAACGTGTATGACGGAAAATTGATTTTTCCAGTGTGATTTGTCAAAGCTTCGGCTCGTACGTTGAACTGTCGGGAGACAGTTAATGAGCAATCGATTTGTGTAGGTGTTCGCTGACCCAGATACTCGAATTGAAAATATTTTACTTTTTCTCATACCGATTTCAATCGTGTCCCTTTCAGTTCTGTGTCAAATCCCGAGCTATTCAAAATTTTCATATTTTTGAACGTTTATGCAACTATAACACTAATACTTATTATTTCCAAATGTTAATATGTAGCATTGCGTGAAAAGAGTTGAAAAGAAATTATACAGATTTATACAAAAATGTATTTCCTACAAAGGGCTGATTCCAGAGGTTATTTGAAACAACTTTTTCCTTTGCGGAAATGTTCTCTGAGGCCTGGTTAAGGAGTTATTAAGGAATAACGCGGACGAATGAGGGCGTGGCTACTATGGGCGGATCCCGCCTAGGCCAACGCCCCACTCAGCTGCAGCCGCGCTGTGATTGGTCCGTGTTTTTCATTAATAACTTCGTAACTACGCATCGAAGAAAATTTTCGCAAAGGAAAAAGTTACTTGAAATGATGCGAGGAAGCTCTCCATTCAAGGAAGTAGAATATTTTTGGGACACCCTGTACAATTTCTTACTACAGACATGAAATCTTGTAATATCTCTTTGGCATGGCGTTTTATACACTTCAAGCTTCAAACATATACTATATTAATACAATATTTAGAAATTCAAGGTCAATATTAGATATTCAAGGTCAAGGACAATTTTCATCGATCCGGAGATGTAGAATACATTTCTTTACACCCTGTACTTCAATAAAGAAGCATACTGAAATATTTCTCAACAAGAAGATATTTGTATAACTCGACGAATCGTAAGAGAACATTGACATGGCGTTTTATACATTTCAAGCTTCAAACATATACTATATTAATACAATATTTAGAAATTCAAGGTCAATATTAGATATTCAAGGTCAAGGACAATTTTCATCGATCCGGAGATGTAGAATACATTTCTTTACACCCTGTACTTGAATAAAGATGCATACTGAAATATTTCTCAACGAAAAGATATTTGTATAACTCGACGAATCGTAAGAGAAAACATCTGAAATCCGCCATTTTGATGGGCTCGGTACTGTTGACGATATTGGAAGAATTTTTCTTCCACGTGAAATACGGTGGATCGACTTGGGCGCTAGTGCAAACTACGTCACTCGTCCCTATTATCGACAGGGTGAACGATAAATAAGGAAAAGTGCTTTGAAAAATTGTTGGCCGTGAACGGGTTAAATACTTCAGCCAATATTTACCGACACGTCCCCAGCGTGTATCGGTGCAGTGACTAACAACACTTTCAAGTCAGACGTATCGGTTCTCGAGATATCGGATGAAAGGGGTGTAGTGCCGCGACGACGCGGTGGAATGGGAATAAAATATTGAAAGCGTGTGTCGCTGAGGAATACCGAACGCGATCGGAGAAACAAATCTGCTTTATCCTGTCCTGCCACGCAATCAGTGTAAATTACATGCGACGGCACAAAGGACGAGACAAATCACAGGTACGAATTAATAACAAAGGCATTGCCCGTACACTTTCAATTAAGGGGGATTTGAAATAAGTGATTGTCCCTTTCACTTGTTTAACGAATCGAAGCCATTGACGGGATTATCGCATTGTAATTATTTCGTTTCAGCAACGGGTAAAATGGCTTTGACGTTTTTCATTAAAATTTGTTAGTTGTAAGTTGTAATAATACATTTATCAGTTTCAATATCCCCAGGGGTAATTTGCTTGACACCGAATGTCATCATTTTATTAAACAATTTAAACACACAATGGAATGATATTGTCAGAAGCTGTTGACCTTCAACGATTTTGACTGACCTTCAAATTATCACGTTTCTGCCACGTGTAAAATGGCTTTGACGTATTTATTATTAAAATTTGTTAGTTGTAATAATACATTTTTCAGTTCCAATATCCCCAGGGGTAATTTGCTTGACACCGAACGTCATCATTTTATTAAACAATGTAAACACACAATGGAATGATATTGTCAGAAGCTGTGGACCTTCAACGATTTTGACTGACCTTCAAATTATCTCGTTTCTGCCACGTGTAAAATGGCTTTGACGTATTTATTATTAAAATTTGTTAGTTGTAATAATACATTTTTCAGTTCCAATATCCCCAGGGGTAATTTGCTTGACACCGAACGTCATCATTTTATTAAACAATTTAAACACACAATGGAATGATATTGTCAGAAGCTGTTGACCTAGAACGATCTTGACTGAACTTGAAATTATTTCGTTTTTGCCACGTGTAAAATGGCTTTGACGTTTTTTTATAAAAATTTCTTAGTTGTAATAGTACATTTTTCAGTTTCTATATCTTTGGAGATAATTTTCGAATAACACCGAACGTCACCATTTTATTAAACAATTGAAACACCATGGAATGATATTGTTAGAAGCTGTTGATCTTCAACGATCTTGACTGACCTTGAGTCGTGGAAGGCGTATACGTCAGCTATATGGATCTTAAGACGCCCTATTAGATAGTACATAGAGAAATATATCATCCCATTTTGAAAAACAGAGTTGACCTTCAGATGTCTTCTACAAAAAATAAAATGACATTTTATTTAAAGGTCACGTCAACATATCACACATCGTTGAATTTGTTTTTCTTTTACGAGCTACAAGACCGTTTAATGAAAATATGTAGTTCCATTTTTTAAAAAACGATACTTAAGGTTGTTATGTTATTATGAAAATGTTAATGCACCGATATTTAAAAAAAACCTGTATGATTTTAAATATTTTGAAGAACTTTACGCATGCAGTTATATAAATGTTTATTCCTCCATAACGAGTCTCCTATTTCAAACGTATCATAACAGAGCGAGCTCCATTTTTGTTGTTTGTTTCGTCAGAATGGCCATCAGCAGGAGTAGTTTCCAAAGCGGCGTCTGTTTTGCGCTATTGGATATTCTGTTTGTAGTTGAAGGTGCCTCTAGACATAGATCTTAAACGTATGCTTTTAGCCAGGAATAATATGCCAGTAAACAGTGAACAACGGGACAGTGAATGGCACGGACCACGCCCCTTTGTATATTTTCCGTCCTTTAAATTCAAACGGAATCGAATCCAGAAATAACACATAAAATGATATAGAGATATTACAATAAGGAGTGATTCCTCGCACAAAGCATAAATAATTATCAATACTACTGTTGTGAAGGATAATAGTAATAAACATTTTATTAACTGTTTAACAAAATTATGACTGAAAAATATATGTATATATATATATATATATATAATTGAAAAAATGAAACCGAAATCACAATTTTTTAATTCTTTGATTATTTTTTTCATTTTCTTCTACCTGTAGTCAAGCAAACAGTATATATTAACAATTAAAAAATTAAAAAATTACGATTTCGGATTCATTTTTCAGTTACTAACAATTAAGGATCCGCCTAAAATGCTGCAACCCGACCGACAGTGGTGTACGTCACATGAGTACATATCTGTCACTTGATACGTCACTGTCGCGCGCCCCTGTCGTATGTAACGTGTACACCTCTGTTGGACGGATTGCCGCATTTCAGGGACATTTGTAATGATTAATAATTCAAAAACGAAGCAGAAATCACAATTTTGTCATTCTTTATTTTCGTCTTGTACTGTTCACGAAGAACCACCCCTTATATTTTCTCCCATCTGTAGTCGAACACCCTGTATATTACTTTACAATTCGTATCTCCCGTTATTATTTATCTACAGCTAAAATACGTATCTCGATTTTTAAAATTGGCTTGGACAATTTTTATCATACATAAATATCGACGGTCTAGTTATGAATATTCAAAGAGGACTGAGGTCTACCAAACCTCCATGGTCAGCCAAAGGCTAAATTTTAACCCATTTTTCAACCTCGTGATGAATAATGTTGTATGCTATTCTACTAGGTGTTTATTTGTAATTTTCAAACATTAATAATATTTTAAGATCGATGAGAGTCTTAATGCATAATTGTCAACTTGTGTAAGTTGTTCTAACAATTCCATATACCAAAAAAAGGCCAAAAATCCCAGTTTAAATTCTAGGAGATCAGTGGTTGAAGAGTTATGAGTGTTTAAACTTGAGCGATTTTTAGCGTTTTCGACAGGTTAGGGCTTGTTCGTTTGTACTCAGCGTTTCACGTCGTCTCGCGAACTTAGCCATTGCATGACAGCACAAGCACGTGGTGATGTCGATAACGTAGATTCGCAAGCGTAGTCAGGCAGTCATTATCGACATCACCACTGGATACATACCAACATGGCGGCGCCTAACCTAACCTGACCTAACCTGTCGAAGCCGCTGAAGATCGCTCAAGTTTAAACACGCATAACTTTTGAACCACTGATCACCTACGATTGAAATTTGGATTTCTGACATCTTCTCGCCAAAATCTACAGGATTGCATAAGAAAAGTCGTCACCGAAGGTAAAGTATAACCGTAGACTCGACATAAATTATGAGTTACTATCCTGATCTTGAGGGTCACAAGATAAGTATGATATAAGTAAGAACACTTATAATATAGGTATGATAAAACTTTATAATATTCTCATAAATATCTAAAATATTAAAACCGGACGAAATTGCTACGCCATTTTCCACATAACTTGGAACACGGTCCAGATTGTTCTCCCAATAACAGAAGCCAAGAAACCAACACAGCGCCGCTAGTTTACTGCATCTGACCGTATTAAAACCAGTTACAGCGAGGGTTGCTTTCGCCATTAACCCCTCCCCCACCTGAAGATAAAGTTCATGCTCAGCAGTTCGTTAATTTCGTTCTCCATTTGCCGAATACGTTCGAGATAGGTGAAAGAAATATCTGCGGGAGCGTTACATTCGGGTGCTGTCGTTGACCTATCAGACTTCGCAACGGCGGACACGCGAACTCTCCGTTGGAAATATTTTCTCTGAAATTCCACGGGAAACACAACAGCTCAGCAGCCCTTATCTGGCCGGAAGTGCGAAAGGCCGAGACAGGACGGCTGTGTGGGTGCGGGAGGGGCGTGTGACGCGGGGTACACGTGAAAACACTTTACGTCCTGGCAGACCCTGCTCGCAGCCAAATTGGCGAAGAGAGACACTGTCGCTGAGAGGTGGATAATTATCGTTATCGTCGGCAGGTCTCAGCCTCGCTGACCATCTTTTAAACGAGAGACCCGTGCTGTTCAAACAATTCCCGGGACTCGGCCAGGCCGCCTATGAATTCAAATTGCCGTCTCGAAGAGAGCTACAATTTTTAATTAAAAAGAGATACTCCGCTGCGAACCGGCCACTGTCCGATAGCCGAGTTTAACGAGCATGAAATAACAGGAGTCGTGTGAAAAATGAAGACGTCCCTGGGTTCCCTCTCGTTTCCTATCCGCGAGACCCCCAACGTTTCTGCCGGTGCGCTGCGAGACCGCCTTTGACTTCTATCCCCGTCGCCTTTGACGTCACGGGATTTGTTACGGAACAGAAAAAATGTTGGATCCAGGGTACTCTTATTTTATTCAACTGCTCCGCTCGAGCAATCGTTAAACAAGCAGGCTTGATTGCTTCCACGTTGAAACCTTCCGCAATGCCGGTGGGTTTAACGAGAGCGAAACGGTTTGTTCCCAGTGGAACCGGGTGTGGATCACTAGCCGAGTATATTCTATTTAGTAACCGCGTGTAATTATACGTTTTCTAAAACTTGTTGTCTGACCGTTGTCATCTTCCATGTTACTGTTCGTTAATATTTGCACAGGTATGTTTGGATTGCGAATTCTATGTACAGTGATGTCCCATTCCAAGTCAATTGTCGGGTCTGCGTTGTGATATAGATCGGAACTGGACACTATTTCATTGTGGCTTCGTTGACCGTGCCGAACGTAGAAAAGGACAGCATGTAAACACAAAACAAAAGAATGGGACATTACTGCACATACAAGTCGCAACCCAGACATACCTGTGCAAATATTAACGAACAGTGACGTGGAAGATGACAACGGTCAGACAACAGGTTTCAGAAAACGTATAATTACACGCGGCTACTAACAGCGTATCGGTAAGAGTCTAATCAATAAGAGCTATTTTTTGTTTTGCGTGTTGTGTTTACATGCTGTCCTTTTCTACGTTCGGCACGGTCGACGAAG
>CM052199.1:3289168-3324762 GCA_028455805.1 Lasioglossum figueresi | reverse complement strand
CCACAAAGAAATATTGTCCAGTTCCGATCTGTGTCACATCACAGACCCGAGAATTGACTTAGAATGGGACATTACTGTAAATAGAATTCGCAATCCGGACGAGGTTTCAGTATTGCACTAGTATCGTTTAACTGTTGGACGATACTAGTGCAATACTGAAACCACTTTATTATTTACTTATTTTTAATGAAATTTTTACCAATTTATTTGCGACATTTTTCTGATTAAAATGTCACCGAACAAGACACAATTTGTCCTATTTTTACTGTACACGTGAAGCATAATTTATAATTTATAGAAAAATAATTTCAATACGAATTTAGTTTCAGCACCATTCGAACATTGTACCAAATCACGTGATTTCAAAATTTTATCTGAAAATAACTAGTAGCCGACTTTCTCGTGAACGCCATTCCCTTAAGCACTTCTCGAAATCATTATTTTGCAATTTCGCGAGAGATAGTTTGTGAACCAGTTCGAAGTATTTTGGCCGGCAATGAAGAGAAAAAAAACGTTTTATAACCGAAAGCATTTTAAAGCACTCCGCAGCGCCGCGCCGGTTCGCAGAAGTTTCGCGGATCTTCGCTAATGCGCAGAGTTCAAGCGTGAACTGTATCTCCGGGAATTTCTTTTCGCGCAAATAAATCATCGCAGATGTTCGAGCATACTTCTCCTTCAATTTCGAGCAAACCGGAAGAAACTTTACTTGCCGACGGCCGAACTTCTCCGCCGGATCTCAGAATCTCGCATTCGTCTCTTCTGCCCGTTCCCTTTCACATGTCCGGCCTCCCCTCCCGGAAATGAGATTACGCCTCGTCCCATTAGCCATCGCCGCGACAATAGAAACATCAGCACGTGCTCGAATGATAATAATTCTTGTCGCCGTCGTGGCTTTTTCACTGGTGTTCCCTTACAAATTTCGTTACAGAAGCAAGGTCATCTGTCCTAGGGATGAATCTACAGAAAATTGTTGCCAGAGTTGTTTTTTACATCAACACCTACTCATCGAGAAGACAAAAAGTTCGGGCTAAACTTTCCGTTTCGTAACCAGTAATTTTTGCCTTTTCTTTTGTCATCCTGTATACTTTGGTGAGAAAATGCCAAAAATCCTAGTTTCAATCCTAGGGATTCAGTGGTTCAAAAGTTATGCTTGTTTAAAGTTCAGCGATCTTCACTGGTTTGGGCAGATAAGGGCGCCGCCATATTGGCTTGTACTCAGCGTCGTGCGTTGCCTAACGAGCGGAGCCGCTAGATGGCAGCACAGGCACAATGGATATAAGATTTTCTTTCATATTACACAAATTCAAATTTATCATCTGAATGGACAGGGAAACGACGATGACGTGTAACTCCACAAAATCAAATTTTGCAAAAACTCTGACAAATTATATATCAATACCAACTTGGAAAGCATTGATGTAGAAACAACAACAATTTTCTGTAGTATAAACAATTTCGCGGAAAGTTACTTCTACGAATGTTCGATGTAATGGACGACCATTAGTTTTTATGCACCCTGTACAAATTTATTCGGAACAAAATATTTATTTATTTAATCTCGTTCTTCGTTTAATATTTAATACAAATACTGTTTTCAATTGGATTAATCGAAATGGCAAAATCGGATTAAAATGTTAGTCATCGTCGGAATCAGACAGGATTACAATTGAATTATTACATAAATTATAATTAGTTAATTCGAATTATACTGTAATTAGATAGCAGATTATTAGTTAACTAAATCATCATGTTATTCGTGATTGTAAGTAATCGAATTACGAAATATTATGTAATGGTAAGAAGAAATTTTGTAAAGAATTTATTATATAATTTATCGTTCGTGTACGTCGTGTTTCTTTCAGAAGTTTGTTCCTCCCGATGAGTAGAATACGATGCATTCATAATAAAGTTTGACCTTAAAAAGTCGGTCAAGGTCAACTGACTTTTTTAACAGATCTTCGCATATCCATGATGCAGAATCACGTTTTTACGTATAATTTCTTAACACCCTGTACAGTGACTCACATAGGTTACTTGTCCCAATTACTGTGCCATTAAGATCACTTCTTATAATTCGTGAGCTAATTAATTATTTGATTTTAATTATATCTGCTCAAAATTTATATTGATTTTCAAATATTTTCTTTTTGTAGGAATATTTTTTCGAGCAAATTTTAAGTAAGCTTTCGAGTTAAAATGAAAAGGGTTTCTGTCCCAATTAGTGTGCCTAAACATCCTTCCATGAATTGTAATTAATTAATTCGGATTATATTGTAATTAGATAGCAGATTCTTAGTTAACTAAATCACCATGTTATTCGTGATTGTAAGTAATCGAATTACGAATTACGAAATATTATTTAATGGTAATATGCATCGTAACGACAGAAGATTTTACAGAAATTTTGTAACGGAAAGGTTTGCGACGGAAAGGTTTGCAAATACCGCGCTAATGTTGCATTATAATAAATGCGTGTATATATTTGCGCATTTATTATAGTTGAAAGGATACATATGTACAATATTCGTATCTATAACAGAAAGGGAGAAATATCTGGTCGTTTATTAGAGTTTACTGCAATTTCGAATTATAATATTTGCATTTGTCGTTTATATTTTACATATGTATATTGTATATGCGTAGAAGAGGGCAATGGCTGGCAACATGGAACAGCACGTTAAATGGACGCCGGCATATCTCAACGCACCACTAACAAATTCTATGAATATTTGTATGAAGCATTTGTCGATAAACAAGTTTCTCGTCGCAGCCAAAAAAAATAAAAACAATTAAAATTAAAAACTTAAAAAAAATAGATAGAATTTGCGTCTGAAACATTTTTTAATTGCATTACCGGAGATGCCTAAAACATGGTGACAAAATTTAACGGCTCTTACCTTCCTAATTAAAAAAATTAAGCCATCAGCTTTACGTACATTAAAGTGAAGGAGGAGCTCATTACTGTGGCACAAAATGTCCTTATCCAATGCCCTAAATTTAAAACAGCTTCGAACTAAAGATAATAAATATATTACTCAAATATTTGTTAAAAAAATATATTTAGATATTTACGCGATATTATACTACGGTGTTAAAATTCAATAGAAGGTTTATTAATTTTAAGTGTAATCAATAAAATCATTATTTGTTACTGTTCATAGGATTTATTCAAATTAATGCCTAGATACTTGATTCCTTTCTGAACGTTCGTATTCTAATCCGCAGTAATTAGTACACGGCTCTTTTTCGTCAGCAGTAATACGTACAATTTTTAGAATTTTTACAATAACGTAGCAAGTTATTGTTTATATTCAGAATACTTCTTTCATATTTTTTCATAAAATGTTTACACATTTTATTATTTCAGGATATATTCGGAATAATATTAAATAAAGTAATAATATTAAAATAAACATCGAAGCATTATACCGCAGTAATCGTTGCAGTTACTCTAGGCCCGAACGACAAACAGAAAAACCAATATTTCCCTTCTGCTGCGCGAATCTGTGGAGCCGAGTGAGTACACGGTGCGCTGTACAAAATGTATTAAAATACACAGTGGCGGAAACTTCCGAACGCCGCACCGCCTCGCGAGACGTGGCTTTCTATTTAACTTCGCTTCGCGTCGGAACGATAGAATTGAAAAAGTTGTCGAATGAACGCCGTCGCTCCTGCGATGCCAGCCAGAGTTATTAAATCGTAATTATAAACCAGCGGCGTCAAGTACGAGGCTGAAATCGCGTGCAGAATAAACGACGATCAAAGGAGCGGACGACGATGTATGCGCGTTAAATTATGCGCGATTACGGCCGGTCGAAAAATTAACTGGATCAGTGGACGCCAATGCGAGAGGCGATAACATTTCCGAATCACGGAAACCGTTAAACGCGTATCGAAACTGTTCGGTGAATTTCTTTAAAACTGTGCTGGCAGAGTGCCTCGTCACGTCGTTTTAATCAATTTCATTCTTCCCGAAATTAATGCGAATTATCGAATCTCTGTACGAGCCTATTTAAGTGAAACTTATTTTACATTGCGTAATTTACAATACGTAACATGAACTTTTATATGAAAGTAAATTTTATTCCGTCCGCGATGGTTTAATTAGCAATTTTAAAGTGAGGAACAAAATTGGAGTAAACTTTTCCTCGCGTAACCAAAAATTTTTGCCTTTCTCCTATAAATTTGTACCTATCTCCTATGTTAATCAGTAGATTTGGACGAGAAGGTGTGAGAAATCCAAGTTTCCATCCTGGAAGATCAATGGTTCAAAAGTTATGTATGTTTAAAGTTGAGCGATTTCGAAATCACTAGAAGTCGCTACACTGTAAACGTGCACGTTGAAATGATAGACATTTTCAAAAAATGCTAGGATATAAAATACGACAGAATTTAGTACAATTTTCATTTATTTCAGTTCTGAAATTCTATTCGATTCGAGTTTCTTAAAATTCGTCTACAAAAATTGCAAATTAAAATTAAAATTTAAAACTGCCCTTTCAAATTAACAATTGAAACATTTTATTTCGAGCCAAAATCATTGACTTTAAGAAATGTGAAAATATACGAAGTTAAACGTACGTCGTTTGATGATCGAGCTGGATAGCGCTTTTACTGGTGACTGTAAAAAAACATTTCCATATTGTATGAAAAATGAATACTTCATGAGACGCCTCTTATTAAAGTTCTTTATTCAGGGCTGCGTTCAACGATTTCATCATCGGGCTGTAAGCACTTTACGGTTCAACTTTTTACGCCCTTGTGGGATTAGCTTAATATTTTTACTTCAATCATTATGGACTAAATACACCTCAGAGTATAAAAAGCTACTTACGTTATATAATATGCAAAACGCCTGTAACAAACACAGTTTTTCTGTTTCGCTGTCGTGTAATTTTGTTGTAAAGTATAATATAATGTTTATAAAAGAATAATCACTCTTTGTGTCAGAAATAAATTTCCTATCAAATTCTATTGCTTACCAAGTGTTAGAAAAATTATTTCAAGTCGGAAAGATTGGGCAACGAATTTAATAACCAACGTGATTTGTTACAAACAATATTTGCAAAACACAAAGTGAATTAATTCTGTCATTATATTTGCACCATCCGAACGATGAACATTATTTACAGTCTAATTAATATAAAACATGGAGCATATTAAATGGAAAGGAATATTCATATGAACAATTAATTCCTGTATTTTATTTAAATTTTATTGGGATCGAATTAACGCGACAAAGGGCATTAAAACAAAGTAACTCGTACGTGATTTATAATTAACTATTGTGCGCCGGTGAAATGGCTGGAAAGCAGATTCTCAATTAAACGTTGTTAAATGGACGCGGCATCGAGTAGATTCAATTTTATTTTTATTTATAAGATCGGCACTCCTTTTTCTTTGCGGGTCGTTTATAATCGTTTTTTTTATCATCTCCGGCCTTTTTTAATAGACCGCCCAACAGGCTCCACTGCGGATTTCGATTTAATTAAAACACGGACGCTTAAGCCATGTTCACATCGTGTATATTATTAATCTCCGGATGAGGCGAAGTAACACGACGGAAAAGTTTTATCGCCCAGGTCTTCTACCAGTTTCGCAGTTTTACACTGATTTATGTCGCGGAAGGTTCGAGCCTGAAGGAAAAATTTATTTCAACGCTGCACTCCCATTTGTCCAATGTTTATTATAATAATTCTTGTCCCGAGAAATCGTAACTCTTGTGCTGTCGTCTGTGGAACTGTGAACACCGTCTTCCGCTAATTCCCAAAGAACTTCTCGGATAAATAATCTTTCGTTTTAATAGATTTTTATGGGGGAGCTATATCTGAAAAATATTATTGGGACGTCAACGTCTTTAATTATTCGCTTTCTCGGATGTATGTCAATTTTTAGTGACTCAGAGTCACTACTAAAAATTTCTGTATCATTATTCAATATATTCGTATTGATTCAATTACTAAACAATTAAGTATTGTATGAGGAATTATATCAATTCCATATCTACAAAAAGAAACAAATCATATAGAATGGAATTTTTTTAGATCGGAAGAAATGTTTCACTTTCGAGTTAACAGATTACCAACCGGTGATTATTGAATAATTTTGAAAAATCTATGGTACACGACTAAACACTTTTTAATGAAACCTTCAGTAGCAACAGCAATTTTCATTATGACCTAACAAGTAGCCCTCAAAACCGTCATTTAATACTTTCATTTAAGATTGTAATATAAAAGAAAATTTCTATGCTTTCTTATGGTACAGCATAATTATTGAAAATCCAATTAATAGGCTTTCGGTAGATAAAGTGTTGAAATAGCTCCGAGTGCAAGGGGTTAAGTATTTCATGAAAGTGTAATCCTTTCGTACTGAGTTATTTGATGCAGGCGAGGCAACTTCTTCCCCACTATCAATGCACCGATTCCCCCACTACCAATGCACCAGTTCCCCTACTATCAATGCATCGAATCAACTACTACCAGTGTACCGGTCCCCCACTATTAGTCTACCGGTACCCCTACTTCCAATGTACTGATTTCTCCACTATTAATGCACTGATTCCCCCACAATCAATACTGCAACTCCCCCTTTATCAATGCATCGGTTCCCCCACTACCAATACACCGGTTCATCCACTATTAATGGACCGATTCTCCTATTACCAATGCACCGGTTTCCCTACTCCCAGTGTACCGGTTCCGCCATTGCTAATGCACCGATTCCCCTAGTCCCAGTCTACCGGTTCCCCCAATACTAGGGATGTGCGGTTCCCCCGATTTTCGAGCGCCCGAATCGATGGATTGGGCCGCAGAAAGTAGGGCGGGCTCGATTCGTGTGCGCGATACTTCATGACACATCGGTCTACCCAGAGTTTCGGGCTGCCCGAGAGTAACTCGACTTCGTCGGACGGATTCGCAAATAATTGGACAAGTTCGTGCGAGCGAGTTATCGCGATATCCGAGATTCAACTCTGTGTTCGCACGAACTTGTCCAATTCTTTCCCAATCCGCTCGACGAAGTCGAGTCACTTTCGTGCAGCCCGAAACTCTCGGGTAGTCCGAAACTATGGGTAGCCCGAAACGCTCCGGCCGCCCGATGTGTCATGAAGTCATGTGTCATGAAGTCCAACTTTCTGCGACCCGACCCGAACCCGAATATCGGGCGGCCCGCACATGCCTACACAATACCGATGCACCGGTTCCTCCACTATCAATGCACCAATTCTCCTACTACCACTGCACCGCTTCCCCTACTCCCAGTGTACCTGTTCCCCTATTACTTATGCACCGATTCCCCTACTCTCGGTGTACCGGTTCCTCAATTACCAATGCACCCGTTCCTTCACTACCAGTGTACCAGCTCCCCTACTGTCAGTGTACCAGCTTCCCCATTACCAGTGTACCAACTCCCCCACAACATGATTCGTAAGAATCAGAATACCTAAAGAGCTTCTTGACATCGGCTACAATACTATGAAGTTATAAATATGGGTCCCACGAGTGGGAAGATTTGCAACTCGCAGTCTCAGTCAGTGTTAAGGATTCTTCACTCCCACCAATGCACCGATTCTCCTACTACCGATGCACCGGTTCCCCTACTACCAATGCACCCGTTCCCCTACTACCAATGCACCCGTTCCCCCACTATCAGTGTTCCAGCTCCCCCATTACCAATGTACCAACTCCCCCACGACGTGATTCACGAGAAACAGAACACCTAAATAGGTCCTTGACGTAAGCTACAACACTATGAAGTTAAAAATATGGGACCCAGGAGTGGGGAGATTTGCAACTCGTAGTCTCAGTCAGTGTTAAGGGTTCTCCACTCCCACGAGTTTCCTATAGTTTTCTGAACGTCAGAGTCGTCATCAAAGAACCCACGCAGCGTCCATCAATTATGCTGGAGAGCGAACATTAACGTTTACAGACGAGCTTGTCTGCTTATCAGGCTCGTGATTCATAGCAGTTACTTCAGTGTACAGCAGTTTGCACCCCGGGCGATGGAGAATGGAGACTGGTTTTGTCGTAGTGCCGAGTAGATTTTCAGGGTGTCAGAGTCAGGTTACGCGGAATCAGATTTATTAAGTATGGACTCTAGGCAGGTCGCTTTGCATCTAAGGAAAGGCGTTCCTATTGAACATCGTTGCCCTATTTCGTTCGCCGTTTGCGTCTGTACCAACTCTCCCCAATCCACAACGTCGTCGGCCACTTGCCTTATAACTAACCTCAAAATAAATTTTATTTTATATGTTTCTCAATAAAATCTTGATTAAACTACAACAAATTAATGTGGACACGTACGTTCGCATACCCGTGAAATAGGTAGCCCAAAGTCTAACGAACTGTATATACACGGCATCTAATGCTTTCAAGATGGCGGCGTGCAGTTTCCGACAAAAAATTTGCGAAAATTAACCTGCCAGACGCAGGTGCACCAGTTTTAAAACTCGGAGATCTCCGAAGAGTAATTTATTCGGTGAACGCCGCGGAATCAAAACAACAATGGTTGACGTTTCAATTTTCTTAATCGACTTTTAGCAAATATTTCGTTCCGTTTCAAGGTCGTCGGTTAATTTAAGAGAAACCGGGAATTCCCATCTCGCCGCTGCTGCACCGCAGCGAGGCTGTAGCGCCGGGCGATAGTTATGTTTTAAATAAAACGTTCGATGAGAATAAAAGGTCCGGAAAAATAAGAAACAGAAGGAACGGGCGAGCCATTTCCCGTTCTCCCACTGGTCCCTTTTCTCTCCGTGGAAATCCAATAGGAATAATCCTGTAATTGCCTGATCTAATTCTACGTTCCAAGTGGGTTCACAGATAGAGCATACCGCGCACGCTGGATTTAAAGCACGGCCGCAGCTCCGATGTACAAACCCACAAGATATTCTTGACACTGATTAAACTTGTTCGTTATTGTTATATCTATCGTCTGCGGCGAAACTTCGGTTTGTCGAGGCGGGGTTACCTAATCATTTCCCGGAGTAAATCGATTGATGGCTGCGCGACATCTGTGACCAATGTAGTTTCGTTTGAACTGTCTCGAGGTGACTTCATCTGTCTATGTATGATCAGTTGATTAAAGACGTTGGATTTTTAATCGGTGAAAAAAAACGAATGGCAAAACTGCGGCGATAGGCAAAAAATTTTTTCAAGGTCGCTTGAAGGTCCTCGAGGTTTTTTCAATGATAATCGTACTGGGTATAAAATGTGTTAGATATATATTGTTTTGTAAAACTGACAATACCGAATTTGTTACGATTTTTTCACAATTTTTATAATATTACGTGGACGAATAAAGAAATTTATTGAATTTGTTAGAGAGAGAGTAGATCTTTATATTCAAGAGATTTCCGTGTAAAAGGACTAAAAGTGTAAAGAGACTAAAAATTTGATATTTACTTATATCACGAATAAAAGAAATTTAAAAGATTATTTAAAATATTGTGAAAAAATTGTCGAAAGTTAATTTTGTTTGTTTATCGTGTTTATCGTTAATCTGCTGTTCGTGTCGACAGAGATGGCGTTTGTATAGAAAGTGTCGATATTGGAAAAATATAATCAACTGCTATTTTCGAAGGCATCACGCAAATAAACTCGTTACGGCTACAAGTGCATGAATATGTTATTCTTTAATATCCTGGGAAACTAATTAGAATTCAGTTTGAACGAATAATATGAAAATGAAATATTCAGAAACGCCGTGTTGTTATTAGCAAATCTCGAAGCGCGCGTTCCCGTTCGAGCTCGTTAAAAAAGAATGGAGCAAAAAACGTTCAATGTTATCGTGCACGGTGAATTATCTGAAATTTAAAAAATTGCTGCCGCGCTGCGCGGCAAAGCAAGTTTAAACGCCACGGTGAACAACGGGCGAAAGTTACTATACAGTACTCTGCACGGAGAAATATCGTGTAGGGATACAATTTTTTTACGACTGAGTCTAGCGCACCGAAAATACAAAGGAAGCCGAACGTAGAAAAGGACAACATGTGAACACGGATCTTGCTGTCCTTCCTTTCCCTCGAAACTTTCATCGTCAACAAAACCACTAAATATAGTTGAAATTATATTGTGATTAGTGTCATTTTAATCAGAAAAATGCGACAAATAAGTTGGTGAAAGTCCCATATAAATATAATGAAAAATAAAGAAGTTCTGTAATTGTATTAGAGATTACGCGGCATGTTTACACTGCTCGGAGACCGAGGCAGCTCGAGTTTCGGGGCCACTGCGACGTTGCTCCTTAGTGGAGAGGGTAGATACTTGACAAATTGTGGGTAGATACGATATTCGTACGAACACGCACATTTCGCTGCAAATTACAGTAATACAGCGAAGTCGCGTTATTTTTCAAACGGCTGTGTTCTGCACGGAGAAATATCGTGTAGGGATACTATTTTTTATGACTGCGTCTACCGCACCGAAAATACAAAGGAAGCCGAACGTAGAAAAGGACAACATGTGAACACGGATCGCGCTGTCCTTCCTTGCCCCCGAAACTTTCATCGGCAATTAAACCACTAAATATAGTTGAAATTATATCGTGTTTGGTGTCATTTTAATAATAAAAATGCGACAAATAAATTGGTGAAAGTCCCATAAAAAGTAATGGAAAAAAAAGAAGTATTGTAATTGGATTCATACTGATTCACACCGATATACCCGAGCCGAGATCAGATTACGCGACATGTTTACACTGTTCGGAGACCGAGGCAGCTCGTGCTTCGGTGCCAGTCCGGCGTTGCTCCTCAGTGGAGGGGGTAGGCACTTGACAAATTCTGGGTAGACGGTTGCTGAGAAATAACGCGACTTTACTGTATTACGTCCGTGAATGTTGACGTTACGTCATGATCTTGAGATTAATAATCGAATATTACATCGCAGTGGTTGCTTCTGCCTATATGCGAAATTGCGAAATTCCTGCGCAGTCTACCGCCGATATTATAAACACGGTATCTTGTTCGCAGTGTGTGAAATGACATTGCTATCGCGAGTACGCGATCTCGATGGCAGATGCGACGAAACGCTGTGTATCGACCACAATGATCCAGGATAATCACGATGGAAATTAATATTCTGCTCCGTCCACCCGTTTGCAATCTCCATCACGTAAAAATTGTTTCGATAATACATTTAACTCTCTGCACTCCAACCTGTTTCAACTCGAAAATTAAACATTTTTTTCGATTTGGCATATTTCCATTTCCTTATGATTTTTGAAATTGTATGTATATGAAATTGGTATTAATACCTCATACAATACCTAAATGTTTATCAATTGATTAGATACCGATATATTTAATGATCTAAATAAAGTTAAATCTAAATAAGGTTAAATCTCTGTTTGAAAATCGAACCTGAAAAGTAATTATTTACTTTAGAATTCATCACAGATTTCAATGACCTTGAAATATGTTATTAAGGTCATCCGTTATTTGTAGTGATATCAGAAAATAATATACATGAAATACAAACATTTTTTATTTGAACGAAGGCGTTCTGGAAATTTCAAGGTCACCTTGATTTATTTAAGTAGAATAGTCTACCTTATGTATCGTGAATCGATACAGTATGAAATACTCGACCTTCATATGTCCTAAATTTAATAGTTAATGGGTATTAATAGGTGCGATCACAAAATTTCTTCGAAGTCACTTCTTACAATTAGTCGTACATCCCTGTCACTACATTAAAACTAATTACATTAATTAATGTAATGCTTTTTATGAAAAAGTAATGGAATCAGCAGAATAATCGAGTCTAATGGAACGTCCGAGAATATAATTAACCTTTTCGTCATTAGTGAGAAAATAATTTAACTCCTTAATTACGTTCACTTATTGGTTCGATTTTAATAAAAGATAATTTGCAAAAAAGTGGGCCAGAATTTTCTGTTGTAATCTAATTGTAAGTAATTGTGCAAAACACATATTTGTACTAAAATTATAATTGTACTAAGAATTAGTACTAAATAATATTATTATACTTACTACGATACTGGTCACTATAATATACTAAATACTATACTATACTCAAATAATATAATAAATACTATACTATACTAAATACTATACTTTACTAAATAATATTTTAAATACTATACTATACTATACTATACTTATACTATACATATTATATTATACATATTATACTATACTATACTAAATACTATACTAGTCATTAAAATATTATGACTAAATACTATACTAATAACTATATTATAAGTACTAAATGCTATCTAATTTTTACCTAATTTTTGTAATGCACGATAATAATAATCTTTCCATGAAATACATTATTAGAGCCGGTGTAGAATTTCAACTATACGTATTTTTGGTTAATAACCCGTTCGTTAAATCATTTTGTACGTCGGCTCCGCGATGACATTTCAATGAATCATCGCAGATTGGATATAACAGGAACGAGCACGACGCTGGAAGCATTTCATGCGTAATGAAACAATTATTACGAATCGGAAATTACAATTTCACACGTCTGACACACATCAACTAATTAAGAGATTAGTTAGTCAGCATTCTATGTTCAGTTTTCCACGATACGCAAGAGTAATGAACCTCGAATGATATTCAGTCTTGTTAATTCGACCAAAGAAGTGCTAACTCAAAATAATTGTAAGATTAGAACATTTTCGTAACGGACATATTTATAAAAATTCAAGATCATCAACGTATTAGTTTCAGTTTAATAAAATAATTAAAAGAAGAAACAAATTTTTACTTAGCTTCAGTGTCTTGGAATCGACACAGACATTTTTTATATTCCATAAAGATCCACAGTCTATCAATAAATAATTTTAAAACTGTTCGATTGTCCGAACCACCTCGGTCCCAAATACAGTAATTCTTGTATAGTCGCAAAAAGGTCGTACACGATGAAGGCAAAAAAAAATATCCCCTCCACTGTAGTAATCTAATCTCGGTTCGGGTATATCGGTGTGAACCACTACTAATCCAATTACAAACCTTCTTTATTTCTCATTACTTTTTTATGGGACTTTTACCAAGTTATTTGTGGCATTGTTCTGATTAAAATGGCACTAAACACGATATAATTTCAACTGTATTTAGTGGTTTAATTGACGATGAAAGTTTCGGGCGCAAGGAAGGTCAGCACGATCCGTGTTTACATGCTGTCCTTTTCTACGTTCGGCTTCCTTTGTACTTTCGGCGCGGTTGGCGCGGTAGACTCAGTCACAGTCAATAGTGTCCCTACACGATATTTCTCCGCGCAGAACACAGCCGTTTGTAAAATAACGCGACTTTACTGCATACTGTATAGTAACTTTCGCCCATTGTTCACCGTGTAGTTTAAACTTGCTTCGCCGTGGAGCGCGGCAGCAATTTTTTAAATTTAGTATGGGAATGAAACGCGAATAGTCGGCCGCGTGCGGTCTCTTTTTACACGCGCTGTCCTTTTCTACGTTCGGCTCGGTCTTTGAAGCTCAAAAAAATAGTGTCTGTTAAAAAACTGTGCAAACAAACCTCCGAGGCTCTTGCGACTATAGATGATTTACTGTAGTTCGGATAATTTAGGTTCTACTGTGTGTCTTCCACTTTTATTAATTCCATTTTCGAAAAACAGTTCGGCACAAACCACGGTACCCGCGCAAGCTAATGAGAGCTGGGTATCATATTATATACCCTCTTAATTAATGAACTGCTTATTGAATGCGCGGATTAGTCCTCATTAGCCCCGATAAATTTAATCTCGTTATTTCTGCCGCTTATAAGTGATATGTGCCCGCTCGAATCTACCGTATAAACTTAAATTCACGGATTACATTAAAATGCGTGGACGGCGTGCCATCGCTGATACAGTGACGTATGAGCGTCATTGATATGCAAATTAATGTCAGATTTATGCCAATCTACATCGGATAACCCGATCGTATCACAATTGTCATTCACGATTCTCATTGACTTTCCGAAATATTAACTTCTGCAGTAATTATAACTTCCGAATGAACATTGTAAAGCTATTGTCTTGTGTACACGTGAATTAACACACACACACACACACACACAGTGTAATTTACATGAATTTGTAACACGCATTTTGAAATTTTAATCCTACAGTCTCAAATGAAAATGTTGTAAGATATATCCCTTACTTTTCTGAGACTTTTCTGACTGGATGTACAGGATGTTTCAAGATTGTCCTTGACCCTTTTTCAAGGTCAAATATTTTTGTTTTTTGCCATCGTATAGTACTCATCGCGACGAACAAAAGTGTCAGAGAGATCGCGGATCTGAAGTCAACCGTTCTCTTAGGAAACGACGGTAAAGTTTCGTGTACTATTTTTACGGGACACACTGTAGACATAAGGAATAGTTTACGAAACATTAAAGCTGTTTTTTAAGAGAACGTTTGTCTCGAGAGCTGCAATTCCTTTGAGACTTTTCTTCTTCAGTAAAGAAGGTGACGACGTGGCAGACGTTGATACCCACATAGCACACGTCGTCTTTGAGACGTCGTTTTTACTATTTCCGGTCTGAACGTGTTACGTCCCAAAAAGACGTCTAAAAGACGCCTATTGGAGACGTCGATTTGACGGCTATGAGACGTCTAAAAGACGCCTTAAACGTAAAAACAGACGCCTTAAAGACGTTTAAAAGGCGTCACAATTTCGTCTGAAAGGCGTCCTTAAGACGTACCGTTTTGTAACACAAGACATTCAGGAGACCTTCCAACGACGCTCCTGCGACCGTCGAGCAACTTTCGAGGTGTCTTTTAGACGTCTGAATGCCTTGCGGCAGGCGTCTTAACGACGTCTCTTAGACGTCTCAGTGCTACCTGGGAATAACCTTCAAAAATAACGATACAAGTTTGAAAAATGAATTCAAACGAGATATTATTGGAAATCGTCGTACTTTTAATGATAATTTGATTTCATGATGTATTTAATTGGCGCAAGTTGAATGTATTTGTCGTTAAATTCCCATTTTGTCGACAAAATTCCATATCTTAATAACTATAAGTGGTATAAAAAAATATTTGAAATAAAAGTTGTAGGGTATAGAGAAGAGTATATGGTGATTATATTTGTTTAATGTTGTAGTGACCTTGAGAAACTCTGCGAAGGTCACTTTCAAAATTTCATACGCAGATTTATATTTTTGATTACGTATTCTGGTAGGTGAGGCTGAGACATTTTCAAAACACTTCAAAAACATGATTAAAATTATTAGAATGATCGTGCCAATTTTGTTTGTTACAGTGTCACTTAATTGAAGTACAATTGAGGTGCAAGTACAATTGAAGTACAAATTTATTCAGGGCGACATATTTATTTTTACGTATTTGAATTCTCGCTGACAAAAGTCACCGCAGTAACAGGTTCATTTACCCTATGTCTAACTAGAAATAAACGTCCGTAGCTTGTTTTTCTGAAATAGGAAACATCCTTTCTTACGGAAACACGATTTCCATTAGTCGCAGAAATTAAATGAGGCCTTCATTGGAATTTCCGCTTTGTACTACATATTTTCAAGCTGCGGCAATTTCCCATTGCTAGCACTTTCAGCTCCGCCAACTTTGTTCCGTACTTCCCGAAGAAGAGCATAACAGGATGAAATTGAATTTAACTTAGAGATTTCATGGGTCTCGCGCGAAACCAGGAACAAATCCCGGCACTTATAGGTATTACCTCTTTCGATAGTGTCTTTCGTATACCGAGTCGCTCGCTCAGATACCTACAAATTGCATTTTTGCATTTCAAGCATGAACTTCAAACATTTGCAATTTAACAGTGTCGATCCTCACCGTTGCATAGAATTCTAACTAATTTCCTTCAGGATTCCCGAAAACTGTATCCTAACCATTACATTAAAACAATCTTCGTATTATTAATTAATTACATTGATGAAGGTGAATAACAGTCCTCCATTTCGCCTTTTACGCTTGCAGTATCCATCCAACTGTCACCTCTCATAATTAACTACAAAATTTATTTTTAATTCAACCGAGCAATCCACTCGCAAGGTATTCATTTAAACGTCATCATTAGGAAGTATAATTCCAGCTCATTAAAAAGCCACCAACACTTCTGTGCTGCTCCTAAACAATTCTAGAAGTAGAAAAGCAGCCTTCAGTATTGTGTAAGGAAGATCAGTGCAAGCAACTTATTTATTTTTCATACATAACAGCATTTGTTTAACGAAACAATATCACAATTGTTGTTTGTCTTTCAATTACTTTTATAAATATAATCTCACAACTGTACGCGAGTGTTTAATGTGTATATATTAATCTTGAGGAATAAATTACCGATAAAAGATTGCCTCTAACATAAATGACACATTATTGGTTCCAATAAACGCGGGAAATTCAAATGTACAATTTTGAATGTGTGGTTAATTTAATAAATTTAAAGTAATGAGAAATAATGACTATTTTGGACTGTATATAATCCCTTAACAGTTTAATAATTAAATACTATTTATTAACCATTTTTCAAGTGAACTAAATTTTATCAGGATTTACCAGACTGTTGTAAAGTTAATTTTTATATCATTTTTTATACGAGATATTCCAATGAAATTTATATGGTTTTCGAAGCTCCTATAGAAAAGTGCATTTTTTATATTTTATTTGACGTGTTGAAGGTCAAATTCACTTTTTTAAATGTAAACATAATTTTTTTAGTATACCAACTTATTCTATCAGAAAAAACAAGTAAGTTTCGACAACAACTTTTTAAGTAATTCAATGATAAAGACACAAGAATGATTTGGCTAGGAGTCCATTGGACTACTTCTTATGTTCTTATCAGTTAACAACTTAAAAAGTTGTTGATCAATTAAAAAACGTTTCTAATAAAACTTACTTGCTTTTTCTCATAAAATAAGTTGGTGTAATAAAAAAATTAGGTTTCTATTTAAAAAAGTGAACTTGTCCTTAAAATGACCTTCAACGCGTCAAATAAAATATTTCAAAAATGCACCTTTCTATAGAGCTTCGAAAACCATACAAATTTCATTGGAAACATTTTTTTCTAAATACGATGGATAAAGAGATACGTCGTGTAACAGAAATTTTGGAACACCCTGTACAGGATACATTGTAAAAAGTCGATTTTTCTGATCTGGGAAAGTGTAATGTCCCCATAAATACGTCAGTTTATGGTGGGAAGTGAAAATAAATCAAGTGTGACGTATGAAACCCGGTTCTGATACATCGTTTTAAGGAAAAGAGTTGAATGTGCTGGTTTTGCTTAATTTTAGTGTGCATTGGCGTAGCACTTACCGAGTTAATGAACAATTTATGAACCCTTACGGATGAAGTAACAGTGACCGAAGGCAAGTTAGAATGAAGCTTCTTTGAAACTTCGACGAGCCAGGGAGGTTTTCGCCGGTTTGCTGAGCAGAGGTAGCACAACCTTGCGCAACAATGCTGACGCCATAACCGAAACATAACCGCGCATCATGCCGGACAGAGAGCTCTTTAAGGTCGATACTCACGATACTCGCAGACGTTTTAAGGTGGATAGTCGCGGCGGCGATGTCGTAGAAGTGTTAAGTGGAATTAGGAAACCTCGGCGAGACTCGAGGGATCAGTTTTATGGGGGAATCGTAAATTTCGGGGACCATCGGCGTAGCATTACTCGGTATTTGGGGCTGGTTTAAGCGGATGTTTAACCAGCGTTGATGAGCACGGAAAATTAATTGAAGTTTCATTGATGCTGGCGCCGCGCCAGCCTCCTATTAACCTAAGACAGGTATTAAAGATAAGATCGAAAACAACTTTTAATTCCACCTCGCAATTATACTTTTGTGTATTAGCAAAACTAATTAATCATATTCCGATGTTCGCATTGGCGTAATGCAATAGGACAGTATTCGGTTCGAAGACAAAAAAATTACTCAGTTATTTCAAGGTCATCACAGTTTTTTCAATTGGGGCTAGATATTTTTATTGCACCAGCCATATAGCTGGTAAAATAACAAATTAAAGGATGCTCTTTACTTTCCCGGACTCAAAATTTGTGCCTTTCTTCTATAAATTATGATGTATTTGGTGTGTGATCCAGTAGATTTGTACCGCGGGCAACTGCAGTCGAAGTTTCGATCATGTAGGATCAATGGTTCAGGACTTATGCTTGCTTAAAGTTGTTAATTCTTCAGTGTTTTTGACAGATAAGAGTGCCGCCATATTGGTTTGTAGTGACGATCGCGCGTCGCTTACCGAGCAGATCCGCTAGATGGCAGCACGGGCACGCGTTAATGCTGATTATATCGAGCGGGTATTGCGATTGTTGCTTAAATTTTGGAAGACATGGCCACGATGTTGCGTTTTAATTGGTCTGGGTTAGGTTTGGGTTAGGTTTCTTCTCAAACATTTTTTGAGATATTTTCTCTATGTTAGCGATATTACGTCGCCCTTACCTGTCAGAAACACTGAATAATGAACAACTTTAAGCAAGCAGAACTCCTCAACCATTGATCCTACAGGATCGAATCTTCGAGTGCAGCCGCCCAGGGTACAGATCTACTGAATTACATATCAAATACATCATAGTTTATAGAAGAAAGGTACAAATTTTGAGTCCGGTAAGGTAAACTTTACCCAAATTGAACGATGTGGCCTTCACGTGGCCTTCAAATAACGTGTTATTTTATTTTATAATTATTTCTTGAAACTTACTTGGTTTCGAGGATGGTATAATCTCATGTGGATAGTTTTTTGTAGATAGACGCATAGAGGATTATTGCTAAATACCATCCTAGTAACTATATTGTTTTGGTACTAAATACTATATCAATAACTATATTATCAGTACTGAATAATTAGCACTATACTAATAACTATATTATTAATACTGAATTATTAGCACTATACTAATAACTACATTATTAGTACTGAATTGTTAGCACCATACTAATAACTATATTATCAGTACTAAATATTTTACTAATAACTGAATACATTGTTAATACTAAATACTATGCTAATAACTATATTATTAATAATATTATACTAATAAGTATATTACTATAAATACTGTACTAATAACTATATTATTATAAATACTAACTAATGTTTACCCAATTTTTGTAGTGCATGATAATAATAATTATCTTTCCATGAAATAAATTATAATATATACTATACGTATTTTTGGTTAATAACCAGTTCGATGAATTATTTTGTGCGTCGACACCGCGATGACAATTCAATGAAACCTCGCAGATTGGATCCGATATACATATGTATACATATAATAATGCATGTGAAATAATTATTTCCCCTTTCAGGTACAACATTTTTGGAACGCCCTGTATTTGTGCTGCGAGTCTCTTATATTACGTTTATTAACCCGTTGCCGTATAATTTTCTTTACAGTGATTAAAACATCTTTCTCCTCGAAAATGTCGTACATGAGAAAAGAAAATTTATATTTTTTGTTTGGCTACATTTATTTTAACGCTTAAATATCGATTGAAAACTACTAAAATTTTATTTCATTTAAAAAGACAGGTGTAGCATTCATATTTATTAGACTTTGTTTGAAATCTTCATGGCAAGTGTGACTCGTTAAAATACGATAAGGGGTTCATGTTTTGCTTGGTGTTACTCTAATGATTCTTCTATAAGTGTCTTACTACGCGATCAGTATAGTAGTAAAAATTCCATTGAACCGGGCAGAACAATAAATGTGACGATAGCTTTCACAGTAATTTGAAACTGGCGCGTAGAATATTGCGCGGAAAGCAGTAATCCTTCCGATAAACGCGGAAATAATCTTTTAAGTAGTTTGAAGTGGTCTTAATGCATCTCGAATCCTATGGGTGCTGCGCTTCATTACTGGGATTACATGAATCTTTAACCCCGTTCGACGTAAAATATTGATAAAGCCGATAATTCGTGCGGCGGCGACGTAAAGCGATATTCCTTTCAGAAATGAAATTCAGTACCTTCTCGATATAATGAGTGCGGGGCAATTAAGCGCAGTATCAATTACAAGACGGTAGACATTATTAATTCCCGATCTATCTTGATGATCGAAGTGATCGATTTGCATTTTTTTTTATCACGATTACTCATCTCGGATACATTACTTTTATAAATCTTACGAATTTTACATAAGATGTAAAATATAATATTTTTTTTTTAATTTCAAAGTCACACTATGAAGTTGAAAATACAGTTAGAAGCATAACTGATCACACACAGTTTAAAACAGAATAAGTGTTTTATGAAAAAACTTTGACCAAACGACTTCAATTTCTCGCTAAGGCTAGAAGAATTAGTTTAGTAAATGACGTCTAAAAAATATGTTGAAGAAATATATTTGGTCGGAATTGTGAAAAACAATAGTAAAAATTGATTTTTATAACTTTTTTATTATAGCTGGACCAACAACGAAAATTTAAAGGATGCGTTTGGTCAACTCGTATAGATTATATACATTCTGAAAATTTCATTGAAATTGGTTAATTGGTTTACGAGTTACAAACGATCGAAACTCTTAAAATTACAATTTATCAAAATTTACGGCTTTTTTACCACTTTTGACCGTTTATAACTCGTAAACCAATTAACCAAATTCAATGAAATTTTCAGAACGTATATAATTTATACGAGTTGACCAAATACATGTTTTAAATTTTCGTTAGTGGCCCAGCTAAAAAGTTTGTAAAAATCAATTTTTACTGTTGTTTATCACAATTCCGACCAAATGCATTTTTTCAACTTATTTATTAGAAGTCATTTACTAAACTAATTTTTCTATCGTTGCAGAGAGATTGAAGTCGTTTGGTCCATTCATAAAAAAGTTATTCTGATTAAAAGTGTGTGTGATCAACTAATCAGTTATGCTCGTAACTGTATATATCATTTGAGAGTACAACTTTTCTCTCTGTAGCATTTTCTTCTATCCTCAAGCCTAACGGAGCCATTCAGGTGACCTGTTTCTCGTGAATCATCCGGTACAACGGAGATTCTACTATACTGAATCTTATACAATTCTACAACCCTAACCACTATGCGAATTTGCATTCAATAGGAAAGTACTGATTTATTGCATACAAAACGGCCGATTTTAGAATGCAAATGCTACCAAGTGTTTTGATCAAGAAATACTGTTGTAGTCTACAGAATTGTTATATAGAGTGTCCAAATTTTTTTGGATAATTACAAATGCAACAAAAACTATTAATGAACGAAGTATCAAATAAATCTCAGAACCCATTACATCTACAATACAAAAAATAATGAATTTGAATATCCGATTTTAGAATGCAAATGTTATCAAGTGTATATCAAGAAATACTGTTATAGTCTACAGAATTGTTATACAAGGTGTCCCAAAGTTTTTGGATAATTACAGGTGCAACAAGAAATATTAATGAACAAAATATGAAATAAATCTTTGAACCCATTATATCTACAATTCGAAAAATAATGAATTTAAATATACGATTTTAGAATGCAAATGTTATCAAGTGTTTTGATCAAGAAATACTGCTATAGTCTACAGAATTGTTATACAACGCGTCCCAAAATTTTTGGATAATTACAGGTGCAACAAGAAATATTAATGAACAAAATGTGAAATAAATCTTTGAACCCATTATATCTACAATTCGAAAAATAATGAATTTAAATATACGATTTTAGTATGCAAATGTTATCAAGTGTATATCAAGAAATTCTGTTATAGTCTACAGAATTGTTATACAAGGTGTCCCAAATATTTTGGATAATTACAGGTGCAGCAAGAAATATTAATGAACAAAATATGAAACAAATCTTTGAACCCATTATATCTATAATTCGAAAAATAATGAATTATGTAATAGATATTGTTCGCAAAAGATTGCCAGAGAAATGTTGCGGAACGTTGTGCCTCAGTGGGTTAACCCTTATAATCAGACATTTCATATGCAACGGTCAAATTAATATCTCATCGCTGTGACTGCGTGTCACGGGTCAACGACCTTGGTCCAACTAAATTTTAATTACAGCCTCGGACAGTAATAAAAAAGTATACCAATAAGATTGCAGTGGCGAGCTCTTCGGGTTCACTGTCCCAGTTGCGATCCCCGAGTAATTATCTCGGCGAAACTTCTCAGAATTGGTCACTTTAACCGTTAGATGACTGCCGATCGAAGGTCGAATGAAAAGTCGTTCAGGAGGTCCTATGAAACGCGGAACTTCTCCGAGTTTCTAGCTTTCGAGGAACGGTTTTCTCGCGGAGAGTGCTTCCCGCCGTGTCGCTCCGTCTGCCGGAGAATCGTCAACGTTTAAAACCGGGGAACACTGTAGAATCGTCCCCATCTTTTCTTAAACGCGACTGAATCGTTGTTTTTTACCTTCGCTCCCGGTCGCACCTTACGTTCGACGACTCCCCGGGTCCTTTCATTCGACGACGCGCGAAATGAACTCCGCTCTTCCACTTTATCGCCTTTTTATCCAGCTCCGCCCGGATATTGTTTGTACAAAGTCGAAAAAGGAATCGATTCTTCATACAGACGGAATAATTTCATCCGGACGCTGAGGAATAGTCATTTGTAATAGAAATTGATATTTTTGCTAGGTACGCGATCATCCTTCCTCTATTTCATGAAGTTGAATGTGGTGGTTTCAAGCTGTCTGATAAACAATAGATTTCATGGTTAACGCGTTCGTCCGGAAACCAGAAATGTTTGTTGAGAAAATGGCAAAAATTCAAGTTTCGATACTACAGAGTTGTCAGTCTTCCTGAACCAGACAATATTCTTGTTATAAATGTTTAGAATATAAGTTGTGTACATGTACATTACAAACATTTTGTGTATGAATCTACAATGAATAAATAAAAACAATCTAATAACAAAGTATATATTAAAATATTTATTGAACCACCAATTTTCCCGATGTCCGACTTGTCGTCGAGGTTTACTACTGAAATCTCGTACCACCTCCTTCGCTATCATATTCTTCAAATACAAAATTCAATTTTCGAGATTTTCGAAACATTTCGGCCGCATGGCTTGTCGTTGAGTTGTGCTACTTAATTTTCTAATTTTCGATCGTCTGGCTCGTCATTGAATTTTATTACTGAAATCTCGTGCCATCTCCATCGCTTTCATATTCTTCTAATACAACATTCAATTTTCGAGATTCTCGAAAAATTTTCGGCCCTTTGGCTTGTCGTTGAGCTGTGCTACTTAATTTTATAATTTTCGGTCGTCTGGCTTACTCGTTGAATTATCGTGCCACCTCCATTGCTTTAATATTCTTTTAATACTGTATTCAATTTTAGAGTTTTTCGAAACATTTCGGCCGCATGGCTTGTCGTTATGCTGTGCTACTTAATTTTCTGAATTTTCGATCGTCTGGATTGTCGCTGAGTTTTACTACTGGATTATCGTGCCACCTCCATCGCTTTCATATTCTTCTAATGCAACATTCAATTTTTGAGATTTTCGATAAATTTTCGGCCGCATGGCTTGTCGTTGAGATGTGCTACTTATTTTTCTAAATTTTCGATCGCCTGGCTTGTCGTTGAGTTTTACTACTGAATTCTCGTGCCATCTCGATCGCTTTCATATTCTTCTAATACAACATTCAATTTCCGAGATTTCCGATAAATTTTCGGCTGTATGGCTTGTCGTTGAGCTGTGTTACTTAATTATCCACATTTTTGATCGTCTGTCTTGTCGTTGAGTTTTACTACTTAATTCTCGTGCCACCTCCTTCGCTATCATATTCTCCTAATGCAAAACTCAATTTTCGAGAATTTCTGAAAATTTTCGGAAATTTTTGGGATTTCTAATAGGAGAAGATGATAGTAAAGGAGGTCGCAATCAATTTTCGTGCCACCTGTTCTACTATAATGTTCTCCTAATACAAAGCTCAATTTTTGTCTAATTTGAAAAATTGTTCTCCATCCAAAACTGTCAAAGCTGTTACTCTAGTTGTAATCGAACACATATGTACAGGAAAAATTACAATACTAAACGTGTATTTCATTTTGCGACTTTAATCCTGATCGCATTCAACTTTTGTCCGCCACTGTCAGTTTTCATTCACTAGACAGGTCAGTCTATCTCGATGCAATCCACCCTACAGCGACCTTCATCCTCGGAGAACATATCCGCCGATTTCCTAGTCCTTTCATTGAACGGCAAGCGGAAGAAATGAACTCTTTTCTTCCATTCTATCCTTCCGTGTTTGAGTACCGAACGACTTTTTGCCCTTTTTATTTGGCGACTCCTCGCTTCACCTTTCCCTTTTTTTGCCTCGGTCAGATTACTCGCGGCACGGGGGTTAGGGGGGATGTCGTGGTCCGAGGACCGGGGAACGTATACACGTGGATGTAAATAATAAAAAATGAACCACTTCCGAAAATGAGTCGTGCGCAACCCCAGCCGGTGGCCCTTTGTTGCACGACACTTGTCTCCTCGTTTGAGTCCTTTGCCATTATGCGTCTCCCCGGCCCCGGTACTTTTCACTCCGCCGCTCTTTTTTGTCTGTTTCGCTTCTTTTCCCTTTTTTTTTGCTCCTCTTCATCTTCCTTTTTTTACCCGCTGCACTCGGTATCGCTTCTACGGGGTTTTTGATCCGATTCCCGTGTTCGTCTAGCAACGATGACAAAGAACAACGTTTCCCGAGCGGATATTCCGCGGGGGGCTTGCGCGTGCGGCAGGTTTAGAGTTCGACGCAGGATGGCAGAACTTTTCCGCGGAGCATCGACGTTTATGATTAAAACCAGCTTTGAATATTTTAGCAGAGAATAGTTTCTTCGCTCGCAGTCGCGTCGCTGCGGAACTTCGCCTGTCTGAACGGGTACGAAGACAAATTCGAATTTCTTCGAGAACTGAACTGATGGGGAATGAAATATTTTTCTATCAGGTATTTCTGCATTTATACAGTTCATATTTTGTGTCCCCACTTCGCCTTCCCTTTCAACGACGATATTCCCCCACTCATCCGCCACGGGAGAATCCATCGATAGGAGGCGGAGCTTTATTGCATAACAACCACATTAATTGCAAAGAAATGGTACTTATATATCCACTTTAATTTAAGGGATTTTCTAGCTTGACGAATTAGACTTGTGTCCCCACTCTACCTTCCCCTTCCAAAACTCTATTCCCCCACTCATCCGCCACGGGAGAATCCATCAATAGGAGGCGGAGCTGTATTGCATAACAACCACATTAATTGCAAACAAATAGTACTTATATATCCACTTTAATTTAAGGGATTTTCTAGCTGACGAATTAGACTTGTGTCCCCACTCTACCTTCCCCTTCTACGACTCTATTCCCCCACTCATACGCCACGGGAGAATCCATCAATAGGAGGCGGAGCTTTATTGCATAACAACCACATTAATTGCAAAGAAATATTACTTACATATCCATTTTAATTTAAGTAATTTTCTAGCTGACGAATTAGAATTGTGTCCCCACTCTACCTTCCCCTTCTACAACGATATTTCCCCACTCATCCGCCACAGCCGGATCCCATTAATAGGAGGCGGAACTGTATTGCATAACAACCCCACTAACTGCAAACAAATATTACTTACATATCCACTTCAATGTAAGGAATTTTCTAGTCGACAAATTAAACTTGTCTCCTCACTCTACCTTCCCCTTCTACGACGATATTCCCCCACTCATACGCCACGGGAGAATCCATCAATAGGAGGCGGAGCTTTATTGCATAACAACCACATTAATTGCAAAGAAATGGTACTTATATATCCACTTTAATTTAAGGGATTTTCTAGCTGACGAATTAGACTTGTGTCCCCACTCTATCTTCCCCTTCTACGATACTATTCTCCCACTCATCTGTCACGGTCGGAACCCATCACTGGAAGGCGGGGCTATATTGCATAATCACAACGTTAATTGCAAACAACTAGTAATTACATTTCTACTTTAATATAAGTAATTTTCTAGTTGACAAATTAAACTTGTGTCCCCACTCTACCTTCCCCTTCTACGATTCTATTTTCCCACTGATCGGTCACGGCCGGATCACATCACTAGTAGGCGGAGCTTTATTGCATAACAACCCCATTAATTGTTAAGAAATATTACTTGCACCCTCACTTTACTATAAGTAATTTTCTAGTTGACAAATTAAACTTGTGACCACAATCTACTTACCCCTTCTACGCATCCGTCACGTCTGGGCTCGGTCATACGACTATTTCCCCTCAATCCGTGCTCCTTCCCCTCACCAGGCGACTCTGGTCTGATCTAATATTGCGTGTCCCCTTTCCTTTGCATGCGACGATTCTGAGGACCAGAAGTTAATGTTGATGGGAATTTAGAATATAATAATATAATAATAGAAAATATAATAGAATTGGAAATAGAACAAGTAATTGTGTCGACAGTTCGTATGCAGGTGTTCGTATAAACATTGGAGGCAAAATTGAAGGTCATCTTCATTTCCAAAAAAACATTGCAAATAAAAAGAATTACAAACAATTAATTCTGTTAAAAAAATTCTGTTAAAAAAATTTTTTTTCTGAAAAAAATTAAGAGGAATAATTGTCAGAATTCTTATTATCTGCATTACTCTTTTTAGAGGTGAAGGCGACCTTGAATTTTTTAAATGAACTGCTATGAAGTGTATCTTTTTTCAATGATCTTCAAGGTCATTCAAGGTCACAAATAACTTTGAAAGCACATGTATCTTTTTATATTCTAGACTGTGAAACTTTGTGCATTTGTAATATAAAATGATTTTGTTAAATTTTTATTTCTATTTGCTGATACCATCCACGAAAAAATTGAGATTATTTATTCTCTGTTTTCACGAATTCGCTTGTGAAAACACGAATCCCGAATTCCGCGGTTTATTTTCAGTTTATTTGTTACATAAATAAAACGTTTACATATCGGAGCACTAAATTCGGACCACTGAATCATGACGAATGCGTGCATCATACTGTGTTTTCATAATTGGTCCGTCGAATAATTAAAATTCTGGTAATTGGCGATTTCGGATACACGATGTGCTGCTGCAATGCGTAAACTTTCCAGATAGTATGCTTATATACATTTTAACAATAATTTTAAATAAATAGCATAAAAGCGTTTTACCGGAAAAATATCAATCCATTACAACAGCAAAATCGTTTTTAGAAAAATTGAGAGATGTATTTGTATGTTATTTATATTTTTAAATACGTTCTTTTACTAAGCGAAAGAGAAAATATATACGAATTATTATAAAAATCTAATGAAGGGAGTAATTTAAAGTCTTATAATAATTTAATTTTAAACTTAATTTCAATGACAATGTGAAATTTGTAGAAATAAAATCACGATTTAGCCATTATATATAAAAAAAAAACGAAATACTTATTGTCAGAATATTTGAACCATAAAATAATTAAATCCGAATATTCTCAATAAAGGATTGTAGGTAATAACATTTTAAATTCTTAGAAAATACTAAACAATGATATATTCAATAAATATCTACTTCCATTATTATTAATGTGATATAATTAATGATATTAATGTTACAATTACGTGCGAAGTTGGTGCGTTCCTAACATTCACGATTTCCTGGAAAAATTACGCAGCATTCGCGTTGAATTACAGAAATACATTTTAAATTACGTGTCCCGGCAGGACGAGAAAAGGAAGCACGAGAAACGTGGCACTTTCGAGAATGAGTAGTGCTCATTTCTTGCTGGACATTGCGCGACCATTTGTCCCGTAGTTTCTCGTAATAACATTATAAATCCTTGAGAAAGTGGAACTCAACAATTTTTAAAACATAAAAAAAATAGTAACATATAGAATCTCCGGCTGAAAAATCTGCAATAAATAGTTTAGAAGATATTCGAGAAAAACAATTTTATGAGCATTAAATGAATTATTTTATTGTTTAACCGTCTTGAGGCACGTTGTCCCGTTATCTGTGGGCACTCAAACTTTGCACAGATTATTTTGAATTATTCCGAACAAATCGGAGGGATGGCGAATAATAAATTCAATAGTAAAAAAATAACTGCCACCCTAATGCTTACACATAATGATAAATTAGGAAGCAACAAATCAGTTGCCCTACGATTCAATGGAATCACTTCAACATAAAAGCTAGAAGTTTTGGAAACCGTTCTTCTCGGTATCTAGGCGTTTCGTACGAAATAGAGTGATAGAGAACGAATGAGAGAGCGAGAGAGAGAGAGAGAGAGAGAGAGAAGGTAAACAACCGAACGTACGAACGAATGAGAGAAAGAAAGGGAAAGAGAAATCCGCGGGGAGACGATACGGTCGTGAACGTCGTTTCACGACTCAGAGGGAAAGGGAATAATAAAAAATGAACCACTTCCGAAAATGAGTCGCGCACGTCTGCAGCCGGCGAAGCTTTGCAGCGCGATACTTGTCTCATCGTTTGAATCCTCGTGCGGCATCTCTCCGCCTCCATCCCCCCGCCGCACCCCTCATTCACATTTCTAGGAGAGACACCGATGCAAAGGAAACGAAATTCGGCAACGATTCTTTGCATGTGTGAATCGATAAACCCTTTCTGCGAAATTTCGCGTGGCAAGACACGTCGCACAATTTCTCCAGAATGTGGGACAAAAATCAATGTGATTTGAAGATTGCATTTATGTGCATAAAATTGAACTTGTTAATTACTTAACATCGCCATCGATCATGTTTCATCAATGAAAATCTCGGCAGATCTGTTTTACAGCAATATTTCCGTAACTGTTACGTCGTCGGGTCTGCCAAGCAACAGTTCCAGTAGAGGTGATACATTCTTTGAATATCGTGTTCGATGTCATTTTCATCAGAAAAACGAAACGAATACGGTGTTAAAAGGTTCATTAAAAAAATCAAAACTAAACATCGGTATCTCCGTAACTGTTACATCGTCGGGTCTGCCAAGCGACAGTACTAGTGGAGGTGCTACATTCTTTGTATGTCATGTTTGGTGTCAGTTAAATCAGAAGAACGAAACGAATACGGTGGTAAAAGGTTCATAAAAAAATCAAAACTAAACAATGCTATCTCCATAACTGATACATTGTCGGGTCTGCCAAGCCACAGTTCCAGTAGAGGTGCTACATTCTTTGTATATCGTGTTCGATGTCATCTCAATCAGTAAAACGAAAGGTATACGGTGTTAAAAGGTTCATAAGAATAATCAAATCTAAACAAAGGTATCTCCGTAACTGTTACCTCGTCGGGTCTTCCAAGCAACAGTTCCAGTAGAGGTGCTACATTCTTTGTATATCGTGTTCGATGTCATCTCAATCAGTAAAACGAAAGGTATACAGTGTTAAAAGGTTCATAAAAAAAATCAAAACTAAACATTGCTATTTCCGTAACTGTTACATCGTCGGGTCTGCCAAGCGACAGTTCCAGTACAGGCGCTACATTCTTTGCATATCGTGTTCGGTGTCATCTCAATCAGAAAAACGAAACGATTACGGTGTTAAAAGGTTCATAAAAAAAATCAAAACTAAACATTGGTAGTTCCGTAACTGTTACATCGTCAGGTCTGCCAAGCGACAGTTCCAGTAGAGGTGCTACATTCTTTGAATATCGTGTTCGATGTCATTTCACTCAGAAAAACGAAACGAATACGGTGGTAAAAGGTTCATAAAAAAATCAAAACTAAACATTGGTAGTTCCGTAACTGTTACATCGTCAGGTCTGCCAAGCGACAGTTTTAGTAGAGGTGCTACATTCTTTGTATGTCATGTTTCGTGTCAGTTAAATCAGAAAAACAAAACGAATGCAATTTTGAAAGTTTTTTAAAAAAAAAACTAAACGTCGCAAAAATTATTCGGGAACATAGACAGATTGGTGCAATGGAAGGGAAATAAGGGTTCAGTTGGATTTAAGAGAGTTGCATCGCGAAACTGCAACGATAAGCCGGCGAAACGAAAGTTCCGGATAGAAACGAATAAAAACGATGCTCATGGACTCAGGCACGAGCAATCTGTTCGGTGAGCTTAAGCTGCTTGTGTCTATTTGCCCGACGAAGAGATTCGTTTGCGAAGAAGTCTTACAATCTCGTTCCGGGAGCCGAACTATCAACTTGTTTGAGCGGAACGATTTGACTCGAGGGTGACGGTGTTGTCCACGCGTTGCCTTCCGGTGGACGACCATGAAAGCGTGTAATCGCCGAATAAAATCTGATAAACTGCTCCCTGACACGACATTGTCACGGGCGCACAACAGTCACTCTTTCCCAGGCTTTGAGAGCTCACAACACGTCGAAATGTCTGAATCAATCAGTGACAGAGTTATTTTGTTACGTACAACGTTCAATTTTTTATTCAAAGTTTATTCTCCAGCGTTGAAATGTTAGATCGATTTCGTGACCTGATCTTTTAACATCTACGTCATTCCCGGGTAGACACTTCCAATTTATTTAATGTTCTCGATGACGAGCTCCATATATTTTTTAATTTACGCAAAATAAAAATATTCTCAATGATCAGTACAAGGTCATTGAATTGAATTGGACTGATTGATTGACCAGGCGCTCAGTCCATCGGGACAACTGCGCCCGAGCCCAGAAGTGGCAAGGCAGTCCAAGAGGAGCCTGCCTGACGGTACAGATATATTTAATGGAAAATAAAGAATTTGTCAACAATTAGTACAAGGTCACTAATCTAAATAGCATTGATTGATTGACCGGGCACAGCCATTCGATCGGGACACTTGTGCTGTGATATACAATATGATCCTGATATACCTCTGTATCCAGGATTGGCAGGGAAGCCCTGTTCAAGGAAGACGCTCGTATAGGTCGGCGTCTTTGACAAATTCCAAGATCCGCCTAACGTGCTGGCCTCTGGAAGCGGTGCGCTGTTGTTAGGGGTCTCCCATAATTATTTCCTTAAGGCCTCTGTGCTCCTATAGCGCATTATGGCCTGGAGAGGGGTTTAATCTTCCTCCCAGCATCTTGGGCTAATGGAGTCCTTTTTCTAACGTGGTGGTAATCTCTCATTACGGACTCCCTGCCCTCCCTAGGAGTAGAGACGGGAAATACACGATGTCGACTAACCACGACACGGTGACCATCCCTAAACTAACTGAGGAGTGGGCCAAGATTTTAAACTAAACGCAAGTGGCCTCTCTTCCACTGGGCAGCTGGTGTCCTGTTGGATGCCCAGCCTTGCCAGGTGCCTCTCAGTCTTTTAGTTTCCCGTGGTGATGCACACGAGCGATCCAGGCGACACAGCTTGATAGCCAGCTTCCTCGAGGGTTCCTTCACCAACCACTTCATCTATCGCAAGCCTGTTTCCGAGTCCCTGAGCTGGACCAGATGGTCAACTCGGCGCTAAGTCGAGAGGCTACTCGATGGTCCACACGTCATTATTTGGACATCTCCCTCAACCAAAATCGCCAAACAGTTCTATCGTCCGTCAACAACCACGGCAGACAAAGGCGCCAAGGAACAACGGTGAACAACACGCTTTCCTCGAGAGCGGAAGACGAAAACAACAGCCTCGGTTCTCCGCTAATTTCCACAGCGGATGGTCCTGCGAAATAGAGACCTGCACGTAGAGAGACCACCTAACAAATTATTACGCGGTAAATTATCCCCATCCACGATTTCCCAGCTGCTATCAAACGTAATCTCTGCGCCAATATTATTCCCCCGAAACAAAATAAGCAAACTGAAATTGTCGCGAGACAATTCGCCCGGCAAAGAGCCCGGGTGTATGAGGGGCCTACAAAGCGACCCGCGGGCGACGTTCATCATTAGAAACTATGTACAAACTTGATAAAGTGAATGGCAATGGTAAACTAGGAGCCGGCGACGCGACGCGGCTCATTCTAAAATGGAGTTCCCGCAAGACGACACAGATTCCCGTCCTTCATAAAGGACCGCGACGCGCGTCTCTCTCTCTCTCTCTCTCTCTCTCTCTCTGCGGGAATAATTATTATCCCGGAAGCAACCGAGCTCTTGGATGGCGTCGTATTTCACCAGGGAGGACCATGGTCCTGCGGGAGACCGGTAGAGGAAGACTGTGGGTCCACCGTGTGCGTATCAACCCCCTTTTCCTTTTTTTCTTCTTTTTTCGTCAAGTTCATCGTTTCCGGTATCCCCGCTATTTTATTTCGTTCCGTGTCTCCTCCCGTTGCCCAGCGAAACGAAACAGGGTGGCCATCCCTCCTGGTCTTTCGACTGAGGCTGGTTAGAAGTCCGGATAGAGGGTGGAAAAGTTTACGATCCTCGTAGACCGTCGCATACTTGCTAAGACTCTGGGTCCCGGGGGACCACCGCCACCAGCAGATGCATCATGAAACGATGATGGAGCGTACAGGGCGGTTAGCGGTTGCCATCAAGATCGTCTGATTCCTGTGATTTAACTCGCAGCAGCACGATTTTTTGTCGCGTGTCGGCGAGAACGTACAGTGAGCAGCAAAATTGAACCAATGGAACCGCAATGAAATTGATGGGAGACATTTCGCCCTCATGCTTCAGAAAATAGTGAAAAAAAATTACGTCAGACAACATTGCAAGAAGATACCCAGAATTTAATGAATAGAGTCGAAATACGCATTCTTGCGCAAGGAGGTCATATTGAACATTTACTGTAGCCTCATCAATGAAGTGTGCTTGTAAAAGAGGTTTTGACCTTGAATGACCTTGAAGGTGATCGTGTCGTATACAACTGAATTTGTCTCGTCACACGCTTTCAAACGATATGGAAAATATACAGCATTCCATTCAAAAAATTTAAGGACAACCTGATGCTTGAAAAAATAGTGCATACACAAAAAGAATGATATAAAAATTATATTTATGGAGAAATCGAGTTAAAACAGTTTGCATAAGTTAATGAAAATGTAATAAAATGTATACTGGTTCGAGCCGACTATATAAAAATTTAGAAAATTGGAACAAATAGGTGGAGGAAGTAGAACAATTAATTAGAAAAAGTAGGACAATTGTGAGAGGTGTTAGAGTAGGGGATGTAGCGAGTGGAGAATTAAATGGAGAGATAGTGGCCAGAAAAGTTGTAATACAAAATAAAAGAAAGACTAAAGATTTGTAATATTAATTATTGTTTGAAAGAATACAATATCTTTGTGACAAATAGGTGTCTGCAAGATCGAGTCCAATTCTTGTAAAATCATCAAACGATTTAAACATAATTAATTACACGTTTCCATTTGAAAAAAGAGGTGTAAAAAGACTGAATATTTTCGACCAAGAAAAAGAAATTACCCCGTAAATGAATGCGTTGACGCCCCGTTGCACATCGCGGCTCGTTTCGCGTCGCGCCGCGTTGCTCCGCCTGGAATTCTAAAGGATATTCGTCGCGACCGAAGTCGCGCGAATCTTTGAAGACAGATTTCTCGCGCGCTCCACGGGCCAGACGATTATTCGACAATCAAGTAATTAGTCGGCGAGAACAGCAACGAGCCGAGTGCGAAAATTCCTCGCGGCGCTGGAGCGGAATCTGCACAATTCGGTTGTTCGTAGCGGTCGCGTCAAAGCATCATCACGTTTTCTCAGCTCTGAGAAAAAGACGCGGATGTTTTGCTCTTTTCACTTGTCTTGTCCCAGATGTTTTGCGTTCTTGTTAATCGTTGCTGCGAGACAATGCGTAACGGTCCGAGAACGCGTTTTTACTAGCCAAAACTCAATTTTGGTGAATTTTGGAAAATTCTTTGGCTATTAAATAACAATACTTCAAACCTCAAAAATCCAAAATATTATTCATTTCAGTAGATTTAAGTAGTGGGGGTTAGTATCATTTTAGTAAATTTAAGTAGTGGGGGTTAGGAAAAGTCTAGTAGACATTTTTGGATAGTTGGGGGAGGTTTACCCCTACCTGGGATGGATTGTAACGGGGTGGGAGGGCGACCAGAGTGGATTTCTGCGTCCTCCCTTGTTCGCGACTCAACCACAGCACGACGTTGTTACTCCTCCCAAATGGGTTCACCTTTTTCGTTAATAACTCGAGAACGAAACACTCCAGCGCGAAATGGCAAAGGAAAATAGTGCTTAGAATCAACTCAGGAACAACCCCTTTCAGAGTTCTCGATACTGTTCGGAACACCCTGTATACTATACATATATACAAACGTATCGTTAAAATATCTCCCAAACTAATGGTTTTCCGGTATAAATAGGTTAATAAATTTTTCACAGGAAATTATAAGCTACACAGATGAACGTATTAAAAAATTATGGTTTCAATAAAAAAAATCAAGTTGACCCTCACATGACCTCTACGCCTGCACCTACAAGAAACTGATTGACATCAAATGATGTCACCCTCAATACCATTCAACTTTTATTTAAAATATTTTCCGACATCATAAATAATTTCAGAGATATTCGAGGGATTCGAAGCCACGAGGCGATTAAATTTTAAGAGAAATTATGAACAAGATTTTAGAAAGAAAACCTTAGTTTTGCATAAAGATCCGGCAGTCTAATAACAAGAGATAATGCTTAATCAGTTTTACAAACGGATCGTTTTCCTCGCCGTAAAATGAGATAGCAGCTATATCATTTTACGAGCCATAAAAACTTGAATGCAGCCGATAAGTTGAAAAATGCTGATGTAGAATATAAGGTGTAGGAGAGACGTCGCTGGAAGGCGAATACCTCACGGCAATATCGTTTTTCTATTGTTTTTAGCTAGGCAACCGCTAATGAGACACGGACGCGGCATCGCGTGGCTCTTTACAACGAAAAGCGAGAACGTAGAGGTTAGAACGAATTAATTAACGATTATGTGTAATTACAGCGCAATTATATTTATTAGTTTACAGGTTGCCCGACCTAATTGAACACCTTGGATGTCTCGTTTGGTTTTGATAATGCGGAAACGATGTGGGAGGAACACGTTATACTGTTTGCAGAGGCAACACATTTTTCTCACGGGCATAGTTATTGACATTTCAAGGTCATCGACGGTAGTACACATTTTTCTCACGAATGCTCTTAATTTAAAACAGCTTCAAACTAAAGACAATTAACAGTACTCAAATATTTGTTGAAGGAATGTATCTAGTTATTTATGTGATATTATATACAGGGTGTTCACGCTATTACTAGCCAGCGTTTTTCTTGTAAATAGTAGATATTAGATAAAAATGATAAAGATAAAAGTAGTACTGCTTCTTATACGCAACACAATGGCGTGTGTGATTTTTTTGTGTTTGTACTATTTTGTTAGATATGAAGGTGATCAATTTTTGTATATTTTTCATTACCTTTAATTCATCACCATTAATATTTTTCACATCCTGTATACTACGGTGTTAAAATAAATAAAAGGTTTATTCATTTAAATTGTAACAAGTATTAAAAAAAAAAGAAATTATTTGTTTCAGTACCCAGGATTTATTTACATTAATTATTAAATATATTTCAGTATTTTTCGAATTCCAATCCTCGGTAATGGGTATGCAGTAATCATAAAATGTTATTTATTTTATATTTTAACATTTTCCTATGTGCATTGGATTTTGAGGGCCATCAATTTTTTCTTGTATTTAAAACACATCATTCCTCCGTCATAAATCCATGATAAATTAGGAATAACGTTGAAACAAAGTAATACAGCTACTCTGACCCAGTTAATAGGATAAATACAGAACTATAATCAGAATTTCC
>CM052199.1:3243947-3289068 GCA_028455805.1 Lasioglossum figueresi | reverse complement strand
TGTGTTATTTTAACTTGATATTTCGGACATTACACAAGATGGCCGATACACAAATTAGGCTTGACTTGGCAATGTCCTCTGAAATGTGACATCTGGTGACTATGATGTCTTCATATGGTCGTCATATTTAAAGTAGCTGATACAATATTAATATCATACATCATTTCATGCCCGGATTTATTCTTATCTATTTGCAACGAGTCATTTCAGTGATATTTTGTAAATCCAGATATATTCTGTACCGAATTTTCCGAAAACGATCGGTCGCAATTTAGCTTCATTATCAATTAAACTGTCACATAACTTATTCCAATGGTGTAAATAACGTGTACAGTTGCGTACAAAAGTGGACACTGTGAAATTTATTCAATTTAATTCTGATTTTGATTTTATTGACTTCTCAAGGGCAGCACGTTGTATTATTAGCAGAAAGAGCTCGTTTCTTGATCTATTCTGTGTAAAAAATGTATAGAAAAATATTAATTATTTAGTAGCATTATTATTCTATCGTTAAAGGGGTGGAATCAGTGCTTAAAAGAATTTCAATATTTTCTTTTTCTTGGAATATCTCAAGAACAACAAGCGATATTAAACAAACAGTTGGTGCGAAAGTTGCATGACATTATTGTGTCTACTAAACTATGTTAAAAATATTTTTTTAAATGCATTTTATTTTTCCTTAGAGATGCTCTTAAGAAAAATTTGTTTTCACACAGTTTGGTAGACACGGCAATACCATTGAACTTTCATTTGAACTTTCTAAAAATATCATTTGTTGTTTTTGAAATATTTCAGAAAAAAAGATAATATTGACATTTTTTCGAGGGTCGATGTCACCCCTTTAATGCGAGAAGTAGCACGAAAAATAGGGTTGTATTAGGCATAACTTACTCTACTTGTGGGCAAAACTTCATCATTTTTTGAATTTACGAGTCCGATAACTGTCCTAGTGAATTCAAACAGTTAATAAAACTATAGCATATTTATAAATGGTAAGAGGTAATAGAAACATGATTATTGGTACATAGTTTAGGCTCATGATTCATTCTGTGTTCCGATAATCGGTCCTAACCGATGTTGAGATAATAGACGCTTCCGTTAAGCGACGTTCAGATAATCGACCTTCTACCATAATCACGTCTCTTAACCCTCATGTACTTATCCAACTTGTCTACGTCGTTGGGCTGCTGGATTACATTTACATTGTAAATGCATAATTGAATAAGGCACAGAGGTTTTGTGAATTAATTATCTTCCGATCATTGCACCATATTGCAGAAGATCCAAATAATACATACATCGTTAATAAATAATTTATAATTTAAAACACTCGCTAAAATACTGTACGTAATGTACGCAACGATTTATTAATAATAAAAATGATAAAAAAGTAATCAAAATAATGTATCTGAATATTTTTTTCTCTTTGGAATTAAATATTATTTTTTAGGGGTGGTGGTTGTAAGCAACCCTTCGAGTGACACCTACCAAAAAATTCAAAAACAACGTTCTGTTACCAAAAACATTGTTTTTGCATTTTTTGGTAAATGTCACTCACAATGTTGCTTGCAACCCTCAGCCTTAGAAAATTAAATTTTTTCTTCCCTTAATAGTTTGCTCAAAATTGTGAAAAAATATATGAAATTCAGACGGTACCTTCGAGTATTTCCGTTTTTATTTAATCTCGATATCTTAATTAACAACCGAGAAAAATATGATAAAGCTAAGTGTTAACCCTTTGATGAGGGTTTAGCGACTTAAAATTTTGGGGGATTATCTTGCAACCTAAAAGCATTGCTTTGCACACGATAATTGCGAACATTTGTTGTCGAAACTTGCAACTTACATTGTAAGTGAGTACATCTGTGTCTGAGCGCCCACATAAGGGTTAATAAGGCTGCCATAAGCTTTGAATTAATTAGTAAATGATGCAAGTCTTCCTTGGGAAACTTTCGAAATTTGGGTAGTCTGAATTACCCATCATTTCTACGAGCTCTCGTTGGTCTCCGGAGACTCCACATAGTAAGATATTTAATAGCGAGACTTATCATGAATTGCTTCATTCGACCCAACATTTTGAATAATGCTAGCCGATCGTCGTGGAATTCTCGAGATGCTCGAAATTCTTCGAAATCAATTATCAGGCGGTCTAAATGCTCGGTTAATTTTCAAAATTCACGTAATTTAAAGTCCACGCAACTCTTCTTACTTTTCAGCGGTCTCATTTCGTATTCCGCGGTAACTTCTTCCTGCATTTCCTTCATTTACATATCCCCTTTCTCATGCATTTTTAAAATTTTAATATGAAATTCCTTCGATAACTATTCTCATCAGCGACATTAAACATTTAATCAGGCGAATCGACGGGGATGAATCTGAATCGTCCGCTTGTCACTTCTATCTCTTAGTGCGCCATCTTACTTTTAACATCACCCAGACATAACCTCATTTCTAAACGAAGAGTACAAATTGTTTGTTTCTACTTTTAACTTTTTTTCTAACTGTGTCAATTTACTTATAATTTAACCCACACCTGATTCCATTTCTAAAAGAAGAATGCAAATTGTTTATTTCTATTTTTAACTTTTATTCTAACAGTGTCATTTCACTTTTAATCTAACCTGTATTTCTACTCTAAACTTTCATTTCTAAGGGTGCCATTCTATCTTTAACTTCATATTTATTCAATTAAAACTTATTCGTGCATTCTAGATAACAAGGCAACTTTTACTTGCGATTTCAACCGATGAAACAGAAATGGGTCATAAAAATCCAATTAAAAGTGACAATTGTCAGCAAAACTTTTAAAATGGACATTAGTTAATTATATAGTGAACAAGGACTAGAGAAAATTGGAATTAGCAAGAAACAGAATGCTAAACATAAAAATGTTTCCATAATCAGGTATAATATTTGAACATGCTATCTCCATTGATGGATTAAATGAAATATTTGAAAAGGCTATTTCATTAAATATTTCAATGAGGGACGAATGCCATTTACGCTTGAATTTGAATATAGGGGAATGGGGGTCCGGAAATAAGAGCTACAAACGAAACAAAACACATACCCCGAACCGGTGGAACGTTTATTTTGTTTTCCACAGTCCTCCTGTTATCACCTCATTTAAATTATTTAAAGCATAACACATGCGAAAAATGTGTTTGCAAGTATATTATAATATGTTTGAGAAACTCATATATTTCATTCAATTCTTTTGTGCAACAACAAAAATGTTTTTCCTTATAAAGAACCATGGTACGTAGCATCAAACATTTATATCTATTAATATTAATTGAAACATTTGGTGGAATATTTAATATCACAGCATTGAAATGATTCCATCCTCATTGTTACCAGAGGATAATTAACCACAGTTGAAGCAAATAAAATGTGCCAGTAACGTGCAAAAACAACGGTTAAATAATTTTCAGTTATTTATAAGTAAAATGGAAGTAGTGTTTCGATAAAAATCTGTTCTGTAAAACTTGGAAACTAAAATGTTACCATTTCAAATAAAGACTAATAGAAATATTAACGTTTAAAATAGAAACTAATATAGAAATATTACTATTTTCATTATTTTCATGTAATACATTCAAATATTAATTTCACAATATTTGTATGAGTCAGTGGCAAAATTTATGTATATTTAAAACACTATTTCTTCATGCAAATACCATGTCGGGTATCACCCAATGAAATGAATATATATATTTTTATGTACCTATTTCCAAAATATTAAATTATTAAAAGATTTTAATTCGTGATAACTTAAAAAGTACTGAACAAAGAAAGCTTGGCTAATAATATATAATTTCCTGAGCACTGTTTACGTTCAGTAAAATGCAAACGGTAAGACTATCTAATTCAGATCTAACCTCGATTTCGCCTAGATCTAACCCAGGGTGAGTAATTCACAATAACGTAGAGATCTAGGTTATGTCTGGGTTAGATCTAGCTGAGGTCTAGACTATGTTTCAATCCTAACTCAATTTCACAACTAAACATTATGTTTAGCAGCAATGGAAGTCCTGCAAAACAATACCACTAATAAAATGTTTGCATATCAAAATTATAATTACAAAAATATGAAACTAACCTTACTTTTGTTCACCTCGTTTCTTTACATGTTTTAAATAAATTGTAAATGCAGTTGTGAAATGTTGTAAACTTCATGATGCTCTTAATGTAAAACAACACTTCAAACTAAAGATAATAAATACTATTCAAATATTTGATAAAAGAATGTATTTAGTTATTTCTGTGAGATTATGCTACGGTGATAAAAATAATAAAAGGTTTCTTCATTTAAATAGTAATAAATAAATAAATTATTTGTTACTCCCACGTAGCACCGAATAATAATTAAAAGGACATTTACAGGACGTTCATAGAACATTAAAATTTAATTTTAATTTTAATCGAATCAAAATTTCATATATTACAAACACACATACAGGCTCATAGTACAATACAATACAATCGCGCATATAACACTAATATATACAGTAATTCATAACATAATATATATATGTATCTAGGATTTATTTAAATTAATGCCTGGATGCGTAGTTTGTTTCTGTACGCTCGTACATTTCGAATTCTAATCCGCATTAATGGATACGCAGTAATTGGTACATGGCTCTTTTTCGTCCGCAGTAATACCTACAAAATGTTATCGATTTTACTTTTTAATATTTTCTTATTTTTTATTAGGTGTTGAGGGGCGCCAATTTCATTTTGAATTCAGAACAGATTGTTCATCCATAAAATGGATACACATATTATTATTTCATGACAAATCGGGAATAATTTAAAAATACGGTACGATCAATGTTACCATTGAACGTTCGTCTCATTTGCCCAAACATTATTCAAAAATGCTCCGGCATCACCGGAAAATCCAGGGGAGTTGACTTATGCAGATTCCCCGATTCAATTTGCTTTAACGGAATCCAATTAAAATCGAGAGAAGTAATAATTATGATTCATCCATTCGGTAATTAGAAGAATAACGTTGCATAACCGTTACGAACGGTCCGCAATTCCGCGCGCGTTTCTGCGTGTATGATTTCAAGCGGCGCGTCTTGCGGTGTGCGGAAGCCTTCCTGCACTTTCGATTAGGCGAGGTCACGAGGCCGACTCTCGTCGATGCTGATAATCGAGGACGAAAAGCGACATCCGAGCTTCTAATTAAAGCCATGCACGCTGAAAGACGTCATCGGGGGAAACTGATTACTCGTAATTGGACCTCGACGAAGCCCCGAGGCCAGGGTTGTTTTGACAGTCCGTATCGGAAGTCGACAGGGGATGATCTGCTGCGCCGACCGTGTGCACGCAGGTGGTCCTCGGATTACTGTGTACCGTCTGTGGAACGGTCTGATAAAAGTGGCGGGATTGAAATTCACGGGGTCGCCCGCGTCGCCCGTTGACGAATTTTAACCCCATTTCCGTTTCCCTTTAACGACACAACACGATATTGCATTGTCCGTCGAACATCGCGGAAATCCAATCTATTAGGTTGTTGCGTACGAAATCGCCGATATTAAAAAGAAACGGTATTATAATCTACAGGCTGGCAATTATAAAGCTATTATAATATTGATTATAAAAGAATGTTTCTGATGAAAGTTGTTCAGTACCGAGGAGGACATCATGTGGTGGGACTCTTATTTTTCCCGGTGGACACTCCGTGGCGAGGTAAAGGTCAACTTTCTTTTCTTAACCGGAACGATATGGTTTTTATCCACCATCAAATAGTGCATTTTAAGGACTACGTCTCCTAGACAGACGACACTCGCGCAGTGACTGCACACAGTCACCACAGTACACTCGCGCGCCGCTAGACCACGTATACGTACGCGAGGATTGCAAGGGTCCGGGATTCCACTCTCGATTTCTCAATTGTTACGAGCCAGGCGAAGGGTTATTACCCTAAGAATAAGGAATCAATTTGTTAGTTGAAGGTGCGCGGACGAACCCAATGCGAAATTGGGGAGCCGCTAGGATTATAGATTGCGAGGACGAACCTGACGCGAAGTCAGGGAGCCTCTTTTCAGTGGAGTCAAACGCAGACGAACCTGATGCGAAATCAGGGAGCTGCTAGGAAGGATGGAAAAGAGCACAGACGAACCTGACGCGAAATCAGGGAGCTGCTGGGATGCGAACGAACCTGATGCGAAATCAGGGAGTCGCTAGGAACGTTAGTAGGCCTCGTAACTGATATAATCTAATTGATACAACCCGAGCGGTAAGGTTGTATCGTGTGGGAACGTTCAATTACTCTATTAGAATACAAGAACAATAATTGAGGGTTTAGCGAGTTTACACGAGATTATCAAATAACACAAATATATTCAAATTATAAGAACGTGTTACATTTGTGTAAATGTCGCGATTGAAATGAAGATGAGTTGAAAGAAAGGTGTTGTTACCTAAATTAAGATGCTCGGTTTTGACGCACTGGCAATGCGGGGGTCTCGTAGCGACTTTAGAAATGCCTAATAGATTTTATACCGGACTCGCGGAATCGATACGGTTAACGTTGATACGAAGGGGAACTTTAGCCCGATTTCACCCGAAGTTGACTCTACGAGATACAGCACGACGCGACACTATTCGTGTCTACGAAAGTACTAGCCCGCGAGAGTAAAAATCAGAGGGTTTATATACCCCTGCAATGAATTAACTGCTTTGTTCATAATCTAAGGCCACTTAGGGCCAGACTAATAACTCTAGTTTTTTGTCGCTTCCAATCAAATCAGAGCCAGAGCTCAGTCCTAATGAAAGGGTTCAACGAAGATATGAAAGGTTATCTAGGATGCTTCCCTCCAGAGGCGATCTGGAAGAGAATCCTGCGAGGAAACGAACGGGAGATTTTCTCTATACGTAACACAATAATGCAAAGACGGGGTTTCTTAGTAGTCAAAATCGCTAGATGAAAGATCAATCTAGGGGGCTATTTCCCTCAAAAGTCCTACTTTTACGTTAACGACGCGTAATTCTCATTATTCGACAGCATGTCGCGGAGCCGCGGGAAGCAATGGACAGGCGACGGTGCTGCCGCCTATCGTTGGTGCAGAGTTGTGCGGAATTACAATTGAATTACTCGTGTAATTCTAATTACAAAGTAATTGAATTACATTGTAATTCAGTCATATTGTAATTTATAATCCAGATCTTCATTCAATTAAATTACAATGCAATTCGTAATCGCAATTGGAGTACAATTATAAAATACTTTGTAATTATATTACATTAATTATGAATTACGACGACGTGGAATAGAAAATACGCCGCATAGACAGCAAAAAAATGTATGAAAGAAAAACATAAAAATATATCGCATTCCATCAAAGTTCTGGGCTTTAATTTGGAGAGCTGTATTTTAATTAATATTGTATTTCAATTACACATCTGATTGAAATAATTAGTAATTGAATTAATTGAAAAGTTTGAATTATGTAATTCAGTTACGACGTAGTTGAACTACTATATAATTAAAATACAATGTAAATCAATTGCGTAAATCAATTACAATGTATTTCAATTAGCACAACTTTGCGTGGCTGTCGATATGCTGTCGAATAATGAGAATTACGTGTCGTAAACGTAAAAGTAACTTCTGTGGCAAATAGCCCCCTAGATTGATCTTTCATCTAGCGATTTTGACTACAAAGTAACCCCGTCTTTCCATTATTGAGAAATCATGCGTGGAATCCCGGACCCTTGCAATCCTCGCGTACGTATACGTGATCTAGCGGTGTGTGAGTGTTCTGTGGTAACACGTGTGTGTGTGCAGTCACGCGCGAGTGTCGTCTGCTAGGAGACGCAGTCCTTAAGACGAGTTCAATGACCTATGTCTGAAGGTCATTCAAGGTTAAACTTGCAGGGACCTCCAGAAAAGGTGTGATCGTTTAATTTGTACTTTAGTTCGTGCCTTCGAACTTTCACACCAAAACAATAACATGTTTTCAATATCAGCATTACTCAGGACAACATCAAAGTCATTATCAACGAAATGAGAACAAACGTATTCATGTGTTACTGTGCTCCTCTGCAAGATAGTCGGTTTAGTTGCACTACTATTTGTGCTAAGGTATCCTTCGCTGAACGATAGCACTTAAATAAGTGATGAAAATGGAAATGTATCGAAATTGTTTTGATATGTTTACGGGTGAATGCAGGAAAATTTACAGAATGACTGCTAATTTGTATGCGCAACGCTACCCAGATCGACCATCAAATTCGCATACGGCATTTAAAAGACTAGAACAGCGTTTTCCTACGACGCGTGAAAATATGAAAGTCAGAATACGCGAAGCATGTGCCAAGATAAATGTTGAAATGTTGAGCAAAGTTAGGGAGTCATTTAAACAAAGAATTGTTAAGTGCATTCAAGTAAGAGGTAATTATTTTGAACACGTACTAAACTGAAGTACAAATAAAGCGATAACACCTTTTCTGCATTTCTCTGCAAGTTTGACCTTGAATGTCCTTGAGTCATAGGTCATTGAACTCATCTTAAAATGCACTATTTGATGGTGGATAAAAAAACATATCATTTCATTTTAAAAAAGAATGATGAGCTTCACCTCTCCTTGCAGTGTCCATCGGGAAAAATAAAAGTCGTACCACATGATGTGCCCCTCGGTACTGAACAACTTTCATCTGAAACATTTTTTCGGATAATCAATATTTTTGGAGATATTCGTCTGTAACGCTTTATAATTGCCACCCTGCGACCGGTCAAATGACCGGTTCTAGATTTTTTTATTTCACAATTAACACAATTAGAAATTCTTTGCCTGTCTCCTATTCACCGAAACCCGAACGCATTACTGTACGCAATTAACGTTCGAAATGTGCCCTATGAGTTTTGACATTAATTATCGCATCTATGAGTTCGCGGAGTGTGCAAATGGAACGTTCCGCTGCTCTAACGAATTTTATTTGATAGAATTAATTTAGTTAAATTGATTATTATTTGATAAAGGTCTGTGCTGCATGAAGCTTCTATTAGGATTCTGTTCGGACCATTTAACAGGGAAAATGATTCAGCAACGGTAATAAACATGTAATAAGTATGTAAAATGGTAATAAGTATGTTACTGCGAATTTTACGTACTAATTGTAAGACAAGAATTGGACGGTGAAATTCAAAAGAGTAACAAATTTATTAGAAAATTTATTAGTAAATTGCAGATTTTATGCATTTCTGCCAAAAATGAGTAAGTGAAATATAAAACAGTGAAGGGATAAACAAATTCAAATACTCTTTCAGACGTTATCAACGACCTATCAAAATTATTATAGGCAAAAACCAATTTTTATTCGATTCTACAGTAAAGTCTTGATCTAACTGCTAATCCAGTTACGCAACTTCTCTTTATTTTGCATTATTTTTTATGAGACTTTCACTAACTTATTTGTGGCAGTTTCAAATTGAAAGAAATAATAGAACCACAGGATCCAAGAAACAGCATGGACCCGACAGTTTTTCTTAGATCAAGACTTTACTGTATTACCTTGGTAAAAAAAGGAAATTTTTGTTATTTAAGTATGGTACAAAAAATTTTTTTTCAAAAAGGTGCCCAAAATAGCAACAAATGACTCATTTAGCAACATTACAAGAGCGTTTCCGATTGAATCCGAATAGAGTCAACATTCTCATTACATTTTCAAGTGGAAATACATGTATCGAAAATGATTGAATATTTTATATGCATTCCTGGCGTATTATAAGGATGCTAAATTCACATATAAACCGTGAAAAGCACAGTACACATCGAGGAAAGGATACAAATTTCCCTGATCCGTTCGATCGTGGCAAGGTAAAACGACTGTTCAGGAAAATTCGATATTTCATTTCGCAGGGTAATGAAATTTTTCGAATGCTCGGGAAAAAAGTACCGGCCGCAACGTTGCTAAACTCTTTCCGCCGCCGATCACGTGGGAATGAGTATTTCTAATTAACGTCGAAAAGTGGGCGCGCACGCGCACGCGCGTGGGTGAATGCGGGGGTGGTTCGATGGGATGAGTTGCAAGCTGGAGAAAGGAAAAAATCATGGAAAATTGCGGAACAGAGCACGTCTATGGGGAAACAAAACCCTCGCGCACTGATGTACTCGGTAAACATGTGGATCACCGGTAGTTCCGCATCGCAAAAAAAAACGCGGGTCTGATTAATGGAAAACTTAAAGCCGAAGAAACTGAATTAACCCTTTGGACTCCTTTGACGAGTGTGACTCGACATCTGTGAAAGAAAAATGTAAATAAAGCTTCATATGAATTTGGTTCTAAATAAAGGTTATTCAATTGTCTTAGTTTTTAGTTGAAACTTTACCTTACCGGACTCAGAATTTGTGCCTTTCTCCTATAAATTATGATGTATTTGGTACGTAATTCAGTAGATTTGTACTCTGGGCGGCTGCAGTCGAAGTTTCGATCCTGTAGGATCAATGGTTGAGGAGTTATGCTTGCTTAAAGTTGTCCATTATTCAGTGCTTTTGACAGGTAAGAGCGACGCCATATTGGTTCGTAGTGACGATCGCGAGCCGCTTACCGAGCAGAACCGCTAGACGGCAGCACGGGCACACAATAATATCGCTACCATAGAGAAAATATCTCAAAAAATGTTTGAAAAGAAATATCGTGGAAAATATTTACAAAATCCTAACCCAGACCTAACCCAAACCTAACCCACACCAGTTAAAACGCAACATCATGGCCATGTGTTCCAAAATTCTAAGTAAGCGCTGCGCGATCGTCACTACAAACCAATATGGCGGCGCCCTTACCTGTCAAAAACACTGAAGAATGAACAACTTTAAGCAAGCACAAGTCCTGAACCATTGATCCTACAGAATCGAAATTTCGACTGCAGCCGCCCGAGCTACAAGTCTACTGGATTACATACGTAATACATCAAAATTTATAGGAGAAAGGCACAAATTTTGTGTCCGGTGAAGTAAAGAGCAGCCCAAATATAAATTACACCAAATTTTCACAGCTATATTTAATATAATTAGTGAGCAAAATTGTTTGAAATAAGTAGCAGTCAAGGAATTGTCCTTTGAAGTATAAATTTTAAATAAAACACTTAAAATAAGTTGTCGGCAACGAGATTGAAAAATAATTTGGAGTGCGAAGGATTAAGGAGGTATTCTTGTGTAACAGATATAAAAAACCAAAAACTTTTTTTAAGACCTTGCCGTACCATTTTCTTTACAATTACAGTGATTAAATATTTTTCGTATGGCAACGTTTATTTTAATGCTTAAATATTGGTTACAAACGAATCAAATTTTATTTGATCTAAAAAGAATAGCAGAATATTCATATTTGTTAGACTTTGTTAAAATCTTCGTGACTAATCTGACTCGTTAAAATACGGCAAGGGGTTAAATAAATTTAAAATCTAAATGCTAGATTAATAAAATTTAGATAAAATTTTTAAATACATTTTAACTAAACAAGCTACGACAATTCAAAAATATGTTCCCAAAGTCTGGAAGCTTGCTAGGCGGTAATTCTATTACCCTCAATTTGCCTGAGCAGTTAGAACAATTAGTATACTACATGACGTGAAAATTTTTGAAAAACTTGTAACTGTAATCGGAATTGTAGGGAAAATATTAAAATTTGTTGTCAACAATTTTTTAATGTTCAAGTTTTTTATGTTTTATGTGCATTCTAAAATTTTCATTTATACTTCTTTGAGAGTTTCACTTGTATCTCCAGCTTTTTTTAGATATTCGTTCAAAATCGGAAAGTATTTTTTTTTATTTCATTCTCATTTAAATCGAAATGAAACAGTCATTTTATTTTCAAATAAGAAATGGTAACTAATCCATTTCTAGCGGCAATTAAATAACTTCCGTTCACTTGAAAATATTGATTTATAAATGAAATTGTACAAAATAATTTTCACTTATTATCGACTGTTTCATAGAAACATGAAAGTAATTTCATTTTTGAATAAGAAATTGTTTCACGAATGAAATTCTACAAATTGTTTATATTTATTACTTACTGTTTGATATAGAAACATCAAAATAATTTCCCTTTTTAAATATGAAATTGTTTTACGAATGAAATTGGACAAATTAATTTTTATTTATTATTTACTGTTTGATAGAAACATCAAAGTGATTTTATGTTTAAATAAGAAATGGTAAATAATCCATTTCTGGCGTCATTTGAATGACTTCTGTAAAAAAAGAATTTATTTACGAACGGAATTGTACAAATTAATGTTTATTTATTATTTACTGTTTCATAGATATATCAAAGTTTGCCGACTGTGGTGCAGCGGATATAAATTGAAATGCGCGTGGAATCGTGTCGAACGCGTGCAATTCAGATATTTGTTTCATCCACTTTCAAAAATGAAGCGTCTCGGCTTGACGCGTCCACCGACGTCAATCCGGCGTCTCTGTTCTGCACTATCAACGTCATTCATCATCGACTGTAATTACACGATTTGCATCGAAATGGAAATCACCCCGGACTTTAATGGAACGTTAAGAGCGATAGATCGAAGTGTTCCGGTGTTTTATTTTCTAAATCCGGTGAAACGTGTCAATAACGCGCGTCTCATTATGGAAATTTTGTGAACAATTTTCAAGAGAATAACCGATCAGCATAAATTATTAAAGCTGACGCTTTCGAAAATGTAGAAAAATGCACTATATCCAATATATATATTGTATATATATATATAAATATAAATATATATGTACATTTTTTATATATATTTATTATTATATAAATCTTCTATATATAGAAGAATGCAAAATGCTTTAAAATGCAATATATTAAATTATTGCTGAACTTTTCCAAAAACATCGTCGGACATTGATGATCATCTTTTGTATTTGTGTTTCGTTTTTTTACCAATAAGAACGTTAAACGATTTCTGTTAAAATTAGTATGACTCACGATATGAAGTTCTTGAGTTATTCGCACACAAAAGTTTTTTTAATGATCGTATATTGCAATTGGTGTTACGAAACTCACTATTGGATTATTATGTTTACATTAAATATTAAAATTTCAACAGAAATGTTGTGTTTGGTGTTACAACGATACTGCTGTAAACATAATTGTAGAGTCTTCGTTTTCGTTATTGTTAATAACCCATTGTATATAACGAAATTATACAGGGTGAGTCAAAGATTCGTCAAATGTCTTATCCGAAGCCATAAAAATATTCGTTTTCGTTATTTCTTTTAAAAATCTGAGGATCACCTTCATTGTTTAGGGACCACCCCAATTTAAACAAAATAAAATCTAAAATATTATAGCAGCATACCTAACTCAGACCACCCTTTTTAAACGACCGCGATGGCAGTTCCATTTGTTGGTAATTTAGTGACTATAATTATTGAAGGTCATTCAAGGTCACAGACAGAGGAAACGCATAAAATTAAAAATATTATAGCAGCATACCTAACCCAGACCACCCTTTCTAACTCCTTGCCATATTTTAACGAGTCACACTCGGCATGAAGATTTTAAACAAAGTCTAACACATATGAATGTTACTCCTTTCTTTTTAATTCAAATAAAATTTGATTCAATTGTAATCAATATTTGAGCATTCAAATAAATATAGTCATACAAAAAATATAAATTTTCTTTTCTCTTCTACGACATTTTAGAGGACAAAGACGTTTTAATCACTGTAACTGTAAAGAAAAATGATACGACCGCGATGATGGTTCCTTTCCTTGGTAATTCGGTGACTATAATTACTCAAGGTCATTAAAGGTCACAGACAGATACCTAACTGAGACCGCGGTCACGTGACGCGTTTCGTCTCTGTGATGCACGTGTCCGATAGTGGCAGGGAGAGGGTAACTTTTTCCCCTCGATTCGCGCTCCCTCCCCTCACCAGGCGACACTGGTTCAAAGGGCGGAGGTGATGAGGGAACGTGGCTACTCGTCACCCTGATTAATAGTCGATTCTAATTCCCCACTTTATGTTGCAATCGAGGCAATTTGACGTTTAATCAAAGCAGTTGTATCATGCAGAGTGAAATGTAGCGAATAAAACAACGGATCCCGAATTGTGAGCGATAATGAGAGAAGCTGCACGGACGTTCGGTGATTATTGTCGAAAGTTGGGATTCTACATGACATCGTGGTCGCCATAATCGCGGATTGACAACCGTTAAACGTGATGATTGGTGTAATAGAAATGACAAACAATTACGTCTTTACAACCACGTTGTTGTCGCCCTGCTATATATCCTCGGGTTGTAAACACGCATTATTGATCTGTTTGTAAGCGTAGGAGTACTATTATTTGTTCAGCGCAATAATTTTCTGTAAATTGATGAATAGCAAATCGATAGCGAACTGATAGGTGTCCGAGCATCAACATCCGTGTTCGCGAAAAGTAGAGGAAAAATATATATGAATGGACACTAGAAAATTCGTATTCAGAAGCACCGTGTACTCAACAACTTTCGTATTCGAATTTCCGCTTTTTATAATATAATGTTGTAGTGGACATCAAGACGAATTCAACGGTACGCAACACTAAAACCTTGGAACGACCTTGAATAAAAAGATACAGAACAACTTGACAATGCTTTGGCAAAGAAAAGCATTATTGACAGAAAGCATTATTGTTTTCTATGGAAAATCTTTTTTTTCTGAACTCATGGCATTTCCGAGTATGCACAAGGTTGTTTCCAGGTCTTATTGTTCTATAATTTAATCAAGAACAACACCAATTCGTAGCAGTGTAAAATAATTCGTTAAAGATAAGAGATCATCAAATTCATATTCTCCGACAGTTGAATTATATTTCAGTATATTGGAGTATAGTCTAGTATATTCTAGTATATTTTAGTCTATTCTGGTATATTCTAGTCAATTTTAGTATATTCTAGTTTATTCTGGTATAATCTAGTATACTCTGGTATATTTTGGTATATTCTAGTCAATTTTGGTATAATCTAGTATATTCTACTATATTCCAGTACATTCTCCAGTACATTTCAGTATATTCCAATACATTCCAGTATATTCCAGAATATTCCAGCATATTCCAATACATTCTAGTATATTCCAGTATATTCCAGTATGTCCCAGTATATTCCAGTATGTTCCAGTATATTCTACTATATTGTAATATATTTTGGTATATTCTAGTATATTTTAGTCGATTCTGGTATATTCTAGTCAATTTTAGTATATTCTAGTTTATTCTGGTATATTCCACTACATTCTCCAGTACATTTCAGTATATTCCAATACATTCCAGTATATTCCGTTATATTCCACTATATTCCAGTATATTTCAGTATATTTCAGTATATTCCAGTATATATTCCAGTATAATCTAGTATATTCTAAAATATTCTAATATATTTTGATATATTGTGGTATATTATGGTGTATTGTGGTATATTGTAATATATTGTGATATATTATGTGGTATATTGTGGTATATTGTGGTACATTCTGGTATATTCTAGTGAATTCCATTATATTCTAGTATATTCTACAACTAACAAGACAGTAACAATGAATTGCATATAATCAATCAAATAAAATTGTGCAGCAATAAAACGGCAACTGTAATTCCTGTTAAACATTGTATCAGCAACTGTTCAACCCCTTTCCGTAAACACAATATTTTATCAACGTCAGTAAGCCCAAAGTTCTATAAAAGGTATCTATAAACAATGCAAGTGTTATGCATCCGTGAAAGGTATGTACAAGAATTAAGTGTTTAAAAGGCTGCATTAGACTACGCTAATTACGTCGAAACGGAGGCACGTTACTTAAGGACGGTAATCTCCATATCTTAAGAATGAAACGGGAAGGGAGAGCTGTCCGCATATTTTGTGGAGCTTTTAGTGGCGCATAAGGTTCATAGAAAAATGCCTTTTTCCGAACTACAAATGGGAGAACGGCTTTGTTGTAACGTCTCGGCCGAATGCAATAAGTTACGAAGAGAATGAAAACGTTTTCTTTCTGGCCGGCCACAATGGGATACAGAAACGAGGTTATGAGAAATTGCTGACGTACCTGCAGAAATCGGATGATAAATATAACGTCGACGTATGAATATTATAACTGGAAAATAAAATAGAGATAACATAAGAACGTACGCCTTTTCCTTCAATGTTTTTAAGAAATGGTAAAGTCTGTTACCAAGAAAAAAATATGAATCTTTAACCCATTGCACTCCAGCCTAGTGACTCATATAGTACACCAACAACTGCAACACTATAATAGTTACAAGTGCATATAATAAATAAGTGAAAGTGTATATAAAAAATATATATAATAATATATATATGTAATAGAAAAAATACGGTTGCTGCAATAAAACAAAATATTTATTCCTTAGCTACATTATATAAAACAAGTTCAAGTTTATAAATCTACAACAAAATGAAAATTATATGTTTTGTAATTTGTCATAGTAATGTCGCATTATCGACGACAACGGAGTGCAAAGGGTTAAAAAAGTAAAACGATTACTCCATTTTGAAATGGTCTATTAGCTTTTGGACCACCTGTGGTGTTTTAGGTTAGATTTTTATGGATGCTCCAAGGATCCATTACTTTACTGATCTTGTTTTTGATTCGATTCTCTAGCACAGAATCGACGAGATTGTTTTAGCTAATTTTGCTTTTATTTCTTAACTTTTATTTTATAAATCGATTTTACGTCATGTAAGTAATAACAAATTATAATGCAATAATCGTCGTTATCATATGTTATTGATACGTCCAATTACCCATTGGTATTCCAATAGATCCACATATGGCGTGAGAGAATACCGAGTGCATTTTCAGCAGCGATAATGTTTGAAAAATGAAATTTGAAACGGGGCAACATCCATTAAAAAGTTAACTAAATTTCCATCTCGCCACTGACGAATGATTTTTGTGATGCGCGTCCATCCATTAACGTTCAAAAAACAACACGAACGTGTGCTTTCACCGATCATTTACCTTTGTACGAACAAATAACGCGACCGAAAACCATTTAATCTACTTTCCCTAAAACCGATACATCCCCAGTCTTATCCAGGCGAAATCGGACCAATAAAAAAACCCAGCTAAATCTCCATTGAAGCGACAAACTGTCACGAGACTATTGCACGCAGGAAAAAGCTATTGAATCTCGACCTGCGTCCCGAAACACTAAACCGGGAACACCATTAACGTGTTAATTTGTTTCGAATATATTTTCACAAACGAACAATTAGAAGGTAAACAAACTGCTACGTGAAATGAGTATTTTTGGATCAGGTTTTAGCATGATCTAATTATTAGCATCGTATTGCGGCGTAGCGGTCATATAAAGGTCATTGACATTTTATGAAATGGATTTTAAGTAAACAAGGAAAAAAGTTATCATGAACTATATTTGTGCAAAATTTCAATCTTTGAATATGTTTCCTAACAATTTCTAACTAACATGCGTCTTAACACTTCCCTGGACAAAAAAACGTGCTCCCTAAAAATTATTACCACTACGAAAATTAATTATACAAAGAGTGATGAATAGATATTAAATTACAGTTGGTGATAAAATTATTGGAGCTTATTGGATTTATGGTGTTGTTAAACATAAATTTACACTTTAACGCTTCATCAAATATTTTATGAAAACACCAAAAATTCAGTATAGTTAAATTCTCATTATTTTTGCGAAGTTTTAAACTTTGAATATGTTTCCTAACAATTGCTAACTAACATAGGTACGTCTTAACATTTCCCTGGACAAACATAAACATACTTCTTAAAAATCATTTCTATTACCAAAATTAATTATACAAAGAATGTTGAGTAGAGATTAAATTACAGTGGATGATAAAATTATTGAAGCTGCAGTTATTCATGGTGTTGTTAAACTTAAATTTGCACTTGAATGCTTCATAAACTATTTTATAAAAACACCAAAAATTCAGTATAGTTAAATTCTCATTATCTGTGCAAAGTTTCAAACTTTGTGAATATGTTTCCTAACAATTGATAACTAACATAGATACGTCTTAACATTTCCCTGGACAAACAAACACATACTTCTTAAAAATCATTTCCATTACCAAAATTAATTATACAAAGAATGTTGAATAGAGATTAAATAACAGTCGATGATAAAATTATTGAAGCTGCAGTTATTTATGGTGTTGTTAAACGTAAATTTTCACTTTAATGCTTAAACTATTTTATAAAAACACCAAAACTTGAGTACAGTTATATTTTCGTATAAAAATTGATTACATTAATGTAAACTCGTCCATCCACTGTACAGTTTATTCTAGCGTTATTCTATCCTCAGTGTTACCCTTGCACCACGAATGTTGACAGACATGGAGAAGTATGAATTTTTACCACCGTTCCAGTTTTCAAACTGTCGCCTGCGCCTATTAGTTTGGATAGGGGAGATTCCGCCGCGTACCCACTCCAACGCGGAGTGTTTTCGAAGCAACAATCCGATCATCTCGGTAAACACATGCCTGGTTCTTTCACGCCGTGTAAACTCCGAGCCGCTGACTCGCCATATACACCCCATGTAAACATCGTCGAAACGCGACCCCCTTCAGCCTGCCGGCAATACATCGCGCCGCGTCTAAATAGAACCCGTCAAACTAATCACCCAATAACTGCAATCATGAGCATACAGGGTGTACAAAAAGTAATGGTCATCCGTCATAGGGATGTCTTCACTGAATTGTTACATTGCAAAATACAATCTGTTCTCGTCGGAACGGAAAACATTCAAAACACATAGTTACGGCTTTTTATAAAAGTGATTTATTATAAGTTGCTCGGATTACAGATGTTGATAAGTTTACATTCGAAGAGGTACTGCTGTCTTCTGTTTAACAACATGCGTTGCTCTAAATACTTTGGCAACCGCCATAAACCACAAACTACTAAGTTTCGGTCAGCCTGACCTTTAGATCGTCCTCGATCTTTCGTTGGATCAATCACTCTTGACTTGCAAGCACTTACAACAAATATTAACGTTACACAATTCAAACAACTACAAATATAATATTTCTCACAACAATTATAGAACAATTATTACTAACATAAACACGCACACATTATTGTAATCATATTGTCACGCTTATCACACGAAATTGTCTCCTTCCAAGTATGAGATTTTCACAGCCGCATATTTTTTAAAACGAATTTTACCAAAGCCCACACTTTCTGCCGGTTTTGATGAAATTTTGCAGCATGTGTATAACTAACATGGATCTACAAAACATATATTTTAAATTTTCATTAAGGGCCGAAATAAAAAAGTTTTAAAAAATGCTTTTTCTATTTTTGCATGCAACCTTGGAAATTGTAATTTCTAGAAAATCCTTTTTGGCAGATCATTTAGCAAACCAATGCTTCTACTTGCTTACAAAACATCAGGTTGTTTGGTACAATTATAAAAAGGTAATACACTAAGTACAGTGGGTCACTGTATTTAACGTAACGATGTCATTAAAAGAGGAAAGGAATTTTTATTTAATGGTTGCTTCCCAGAATCGATGCAGAACATTTTTATTTTGAATAAAAGCGTGTATAATATTTGATTGAATGAATAGGTCGAGTCAGGGATAGTTTAAGCGAACACCATTGTAGTTTCCCTGTAAAAAAATATAAACATTACCATGTTTCAAATTCTTCTCGTTACGACGAGAAGAGATTGTATTTTGCAATGTAACAATTGTAATGAGAGTTCCATCCATCAACCGTAACGGCGCTTGAACCGCTGAATTTCGGAATAAGTTTAATAAGTTACGATTTTATTCCCGTTCCAATAAATTCGCAGTTATTTCGAAAAGCAGTCACGCTCGGGCATTGATCTGCGGCGAATAATGTGATTCGAAATGGAAATTCGGTAGTAAAATTCATTTGAATAAATATCATATATTACTGGCTCACGTAGGTAGGAATCGTGTCTCATTAATTCTATTAATTAGCACCCATGATCATTTCTTTTAATTTACACTTCATATTGCGTGTACTCCTCACACTACGCATAATTCAGATCTGCAAATCTCGATAGAAATATAATGTAACAGAAAAGAAAATGCGAAATTTTCATAAATAAACACAGATTATCAATTATTTATCACTGGACTCCGGATGTTTAAGAAAAATAAAAAGTTTATGCATCAATTGCAAGGTGCAGGAGCTAAATATAAATACATATTCTTCAATAATTCTTTAATAATTTTAATGTGGTGGAAATAATATATTAACACTCTTAAAGTCTTTTAACATTTTCACTGTTTGAAATTGCACTTGCTCATTTTCGGTATAAATGCATAAAATCCGGTGTCTATTTATCACCTATTTATATTTAATAATCAGTGTGACCTCCATTTTGTTGCGTAAGTGATAGAAAAAGAGCCCTTTTAAATCCAAAAATCGAAATTTCTTACGTTCCCGTCAATGGAATTTTCACCATCACATTCGTCTCCTTTTTCTACTTAAAATGACACCAAATACGATATCATTACCATCATAATTACTTGTGTAACAGCTGATTGAAGTTTCAGATATTTATGGTAGAGATACGAATTCTGTAAATGTGAAGTCCGAATCAATTGAGTAATTATAATCGTAATTATATCGTGTTTGGTGTCATTTTAAGCAGAAAAACAAGACGAATGTGGCGGTAAAAGTTCTATAAAAGAAGTAAACAATTAGAAAAGTTGCAATCTCTTGCATCTCGTTACAGAGATAATACTGTATTTCAACATGGCTAAGTAGATAGCACATTCTATTTATCTGATTAGCAACAAGCAGCAAAATTTGTTATCTAAATATTCCACGAAAATGAAGGTGGGTTTAGAGAGAAATTTCTAACAGTGTGTTACGTGGTTAAAATAGACTTTAGTGTATCTTCTTGAACTATGCATTTCAAACAAATGAAATTGACTAGGAAAATATCGGGACACGTAAAACTTGCGAGCGGTGCATCATAAAATGTCAAAGTGCCTTGGGAATTTAGTGCTTACGCGACATTTTTTTGAAATATTAGTTTTAACGTGCCATCGGCTAAAAAATCGCGCTTCCTTGTTTTATCCTCTCTCTGTATATTTATATGAATGTATTCTTAAAAGTCAAAGTTGTTTTCTGTATACTACATAAACATTGAGTTGTTGAAATGAGTTACTTTAATATTTACAAAAACCGCAGTCAAGATGTATCTCTCTTCATTTTTATATGATATTAAACCTGCCAAAATATTTTCCGAGATGAAATCAAGGTATAATCATTTCTCTACAGAAACAAACAAACAGAATTCAAAATTCATCTTATTTGTTACTATTTTCATTTCTCTGCATTTTAATTTTTAAAGGCAGGCGAATAACATGCTATTTAAAAATATACTATCATATTATATTAAACCTATTAAACATATTTGAAAAGAAAATAAATTTTCATGTCAATCCAGTTTGTTGCAATTCAGATAGAAAATTTGTATTTTGTTTTATTTTTATGTATCGTAAAAATTAATCTTATTTGTTACTATTTTCATTTCTCTGCATTTTAATTTTTAAAGGCAGGCGAATAACATGCTATTTAAAAATATACTATCATATTATATTAAACCTATTAAACATATTCGAAAAGAAAAGAAATTTTCATGTCAATCCAGTTTGTTGCAATTCAGGCAGAAAATGTTTATTTTGTTTTATTTTTATCTATCGTCGCTGTATCTAGTCCAGCCAATCGCAAGCAGAGTTGGACAGTTTTCTGATATGGACATAATAATACGTTAATAATGTAAATATTAAAATTACAATTTATCCGCGTTTCGTTGTTTAGTTAAGTAAGCTTTTTTTTGTTAATTGACCCAGCGGCAAAAAATGTGGAACGCTTCACGATTTTGCGTGTCATCCTTGCGCAGGGGCCATGCTAATCTTCTCTGTATCGTTCCAATTTTAGTATATGTACTGCCGAAGCAAGTACATCTGATAATTTTTACGCAGTCTATATATAGTTAGAGAACGCGAAGTGAGCACTAGCGAGAAAGCAAATACGATCTGTTGGCCACCTAGCGGTGATCTCTCCAAGGAAGCTTCACACGTTGAGCGCCACGTCAGTCATCGGTGACTGACACTAAACTTTCCGTTCAGGCCGCGTCAGTCATCGGTGACTAAAATACGATATAAAACTAAAATAAAATACGATATAAAACGATATCAAACGTAATCATCTTCTACTACGATAAAAAACAATGGCCCTAATATGTTTACACTCCTGCATCAAGTAAGTGTCAATCTTACAAGGGAGGAACCTCAAGCGTCCGATTTCGATTTTGATAATTTTTTGTGAGACGATGGTATATAGATCTCTAACTATATCTGAAAATATTAGATGTGGTTACTCAATAGTTTTAAAGATATAAACAATTAAACTTTCATACCTTGTTGTACATGAAATGTGTTTTTTCACTTTCTTTTAATTTGTATTTTCTTTTATGTATATTACAATTTTATTTTGGTATACCAATGTACATGATGCGGAATGCTATGCATTGTACATGCAATCGAAATATAAAAAATCTCGACACCATGAACACAATGTATTATATTATTTGTTTATTGTATTATAGCTTGTTTATAACTTCGCGTGGCAGTCAAAATGTTAATATTAAGGATTCATATTCTACATTTATATAATTTTGAAAAAATAGAAATATCAGCGATTTTCCGAATGATTTTTCGACAAAAGTTCATTTCAAAATTCTTTTTTAAATTTCTTTTTAACTTCCTTTTTTTTATTTTCATCAATGTAGAAATCACTTAACTGAATTCTTTGTATTTATATCTCTAAGTAAGTATATTTATTTTCTTCATTATACACGTGGTTGTCTAACCTCAACAACCACGTGACCCCCTCACTCATACCTCGTGACGTAATTCATACAAAAGAATTAAGAAATGGCGACGCTCATCGTCATCTCCATCGAATATAAATATATTAGATATTCAACAACCAAACGATGTATAATATAAATGATTATATATTAAATAATTTGAATAAATGTGAAATTTAAGTAAAAATTTTTAAAGTGTCCAAAATTATTTTCACTGGTGTATTTGGCTGACGACGTATGGACTAGACTTCATAACTGATTGTCACGTGCAGAAATTCGCTGGATCGCAATGTCAGGAATGTGACACGTAACGGAGAAAGTGAGAAATCAAAAATATTGCAATCGGTTCTGTGAGACAAAGGAGAATAGATCAATTTCAATGAATTATATGCGATTAATGGCCACTTCTAATTTATCACGAATTACCGAGTTGCGCAGAAAAAAAACAACGAAAGAATCGTTAATCGCCGTCAATTCTGATTTAATGAGAACCATTTGTAGTCCGAAAATCGATTCCATCGAACACAAAGCGTTGCAAAAAACTCTTCTCCTCTTGCACATCCGAGATGTTAATTTAATTTTAATCTTCGTTCTAATTTTGAACATTAAGATTGACGTCGAAATTAACATTTAATTGCAATTGTTTTTCATGAAATATTTAACAAAAAAACACGAGTTAAGTATCGTTTAGCAATTTCGTCGAGCTTGGTGAAAATGTCAATATTGTTAATCTTATTAGATCGAGTTCCATTCGTATCAATTTGTCGCTACGTATTGTTTGTTATTTTAACATTAGCAGAAAAATACTAAAAAATATATTCTATTAGGTTGCTACAAAAGGAATATTGAAGCGATCGAGAAATACTATTGCAATGTTCATTGTACAGGGTGTCCCAAAAATGTTGTGGTACATAGTTTCGTACTTCATTTTAGAAAATTAATTTTTGCTACAATTTATTAGTAACTTACCTTATAATAACAAATCAGACTCGTAGCGAAGATATCAAGAAACTGAAATACCATTTTATTTTTCTATTATCAATATTGAAACAATAATGTAACTGTAGACATATAATAAATATAGATTTTTCCATTAGGCAATTATCAGGAACAAATAATTATAAATTGAATCTACGAGATATGAGAACGTTACCTTACTGTTATGATAAACTTTGTATTTCTTGTGTTCTTGTATTATTAAACAAGATCTTTTGAGTTTGTATAACTTTTATGGGCATTGGCGTAGTCAACATATATCGACGAATTCTGGATGAAAACCTCGTGTTCCTGGAATTATTGCACACCAATGTACGAATGCAATATGCAGGCTTTGAAATTAATCGATTTCAAATTAATTATGTTATCTAATCCATACCAAATTGTATGGCAAATTATTGATCACAACAGGAGGTCTCTAATAACTCATGCAAGTGGTTCGTGCAATTCTAAATAATAATTAATTTAAAACGTAGAGTAAGGAGTCAATTGCAAAGTAATTTGTATTCGAATGAATAAAATACAGTATAAATTTTATACTTCTGGATCGGTGGAAATCTGTTTAACAAATGAACCACAAAATGTATACAGTAAAGTCGCGTTCTTTCTCAGCAGATCGCCTACCCAGAATTTGTCAAGTATGTACCCTCTCCACTGAAGGGCAACGCCGCAGGTGCCAAGAAGCTCGAGCTGCCTCGGTCTCCGAGCAGGGTATATCGGTGTGAACCACTACTAATCCAATTACAAAACTTCTTTATTTTTCATTATCTTTTAATGGGACTTTCGCTAACTTATTTGTGGCATTTTTCTGATTAAACTGACACTAAACACGATATACTGTCAACTGTATTTAGTGGTTTAATCGACGATGAAATATTCGGGTGCAAGGAAGGACAGCGCGATCCGTGTTTACATTCTGTCCTTTTCTACGTTCGGCTTTCTTTGTACTTTCGGCGCGGTAGACTCAGTAATAAAAAAATAGACTCCCTACACTACATTTTTCCATGCAGAACACAGCCGTTTGCAAAGTAACGCGAGTAGCACTTTAGAATGCAATAATAGAAATGTTTGATCATGAGATTCAAAATCAACGCCAATTTTGCGGTCCATTTTTTTAGACAGATGTCCACCAATCCGGAGATGTAGAATCTGATAATTTGTATACATCCTGTACATTCAAAAAACGACAAAATGGAGCGAGACTTTCACACGCGTTGCTGGTCAAACGGGAAAAGAGTGGAATTCGCGCGCTCATGCTCCAGCGATCCAAATTGAAACTATTTAGTTGTCGAGAGAAATTTGTTTTCATTAACTGACAAAATAGGCTGGTGGGCCGTCTCGAATCCCCGAGCAGCAAATTGTCTGTTCACGATTCGCTGGTCAAAGGCGGCGCGGCGTACACGCGTGACCCGGAATTTCGAGCGACTCGAGCGAATGTAAACGCGAAGCAAACCCTTCTTACGGGGAAATGGCGGACGGCAAACGTAGAAACGGCCTTGATCCATCCCCGTGAACGAGCACCACGAGATTTACTGACCGTTCACGATGGTGGCAAACCGTAAGAACCGCAGACACCTGCAATTATGATGTTCATTTTCGACTGATACAACGAGCCGAACCGATTCATCCCCGTACACAGACGGCGTCTTTCATACTTGCCGATCATTAGCCCCTGTTTACATGGCCGACCGATGATTACACGCATCGGGGGTTCGTTCAAACATCGCCTCGCGTGTTCAAAATTCATGGTGAATCGGCATTGTTTGAGCCGGGCATACTGGCTGTCGGGGAAAATGCTCGACGAATTTTGTAGTAGGCTGTACCGAATGCACACACACAGGGGAGGTTGACCTAGATAGAAATGATAGGAAAAGTTCCTCTAGGATAGGGTTACTGGTACGAGTTAGCGGATATTTAGTGACCACTTGTTAGCTTTCTGTTAATTTCAAGTATTCTGTAATTTATTTTCCATTGTTTCCGATAAACAATTCACCATATCAACCTTTTTCGTCCTGAAATCTTTTTGGATGATTTTGTTAACAAATACCAGAGACATTAACTAAATTTTACTGGATACAAGAAAATTATTGGTACGAGTTAGCGGATATTTGGTAAACGCGATAAACAATTGACTGCATCAACCTTTTCTGTTTTCAAATTTTTCTGAACGATTTTGTTAAAAAGTTAAAGAAATATTAACTAAATTTTACCGGACACAAGAAAATTATTGGTACGAATTAGCGGATATTTGGTGACCACTTGTTAGCTTTTCTGTATATTTCAAGTATTCTGTAATTTATTTAGCATTGTTCCCGATAAACAATTGACTACATCAACCTTTTTTGTCTTCAAATTTTTCTGAACGATTTCGTTAAAAAATTCAGGAAATATTAAATAAATTTTATCGGACACAGGAAAGTTACCCAAATATCTCAGAAAATACGACCTTGAGATAACTTTCGCCTAAACTAACTTCTGCCCCACTCCAATTACGATAATTTTCTCCCCAAACATTTTTTTTGTATAAATAGCAAAGTTAGTAAGGGTGGCAAAGTTTAGGTGTGACACCGCATACATTATGTATCTATAAGAAAATTCGAATATTTTACTAATACTAATTTCTGTTATATATTTTTGGAGACGAGAAGAACAAATTATTTTTTATTCTACGATCACCACTAGATTGTGGATTTTTATGCAAAATAAAAATTGTTTTTAAATATCATCACACTTCGCCTTTTTTTAAATAACTTCAATGATTTCAAAATAATGCAACCGTACATATTTTAAATTCTTCAAATGTTTTCACTGTTTTGCATTTGAATTACTAATTTTGGTTATGAATGCATAAAATCCGCAGTCTGATTAATCACTGACACAATTTCCTTCCTTTGTAATATTTAAATTAAAATAACTCCTAAATTAACCATTTTTCGACATACAAAGTTTCACACATTTTTATACAGAATAAAAAGCTGCATCGATTTCTGCGAAAAAAGACGCGGTTCCAATTAAAAAATCAAAGTTAACTTTCATAAGTCCTTGACGCGTCCACCTACAAAAAAACTAATAACACCATTATGTGCATCTCTTGAAACTATTTAATCTCCACGCAAACCATTTAATGTTCATGCTAACATTTATCGGTACGTATAATAATAATGACGTAAATCGAGGTGGCAATATGCTTCATCCCGTATTCTAAACAACGTTTTGAATTCCCGTTACATAATAAACAATTACAGTATGTCAATAATTATGCCTATAGTATGTGCGATGCACTGTTTGTAATAAATACATGCAGTTGAATATTGGAAGACCTAATTATATTAAAAAACATATTAAATTAAAAAACAATTTCTGCAAAAACTCACCACAAATTTAAGAAAGAATTAAGTAAAAAACATTGAGAAAGGTTATGGGCAGATTGGCATAATTAACTTGAACAATGTTATTTTATAAACGAGATTAAGATTGTTTGCAAGGTAGAATGAACTTTGTATAGAATTAACAGTCATATTTTATTTCAGTAGACATATTCAGTTTTGTTATAAATTCACTGAAACGCCGTCTAGCAATAAAAAAATACCGAACGTCGTTGTTTATTTTTCAATAAAAATTCGAAATGCTTCGCGATTTCCTAACTTTGTTCGTACACGGTACATTTAGTTATCAAAGGAATAAGTATAGTTGAAACATGACAGCGGGAAATACGTTTTATCTGTCAGTGCGCGATGAAACCGTTTGACGCGTTTTAATTACATCAATTGCGCCCGAAGAAAAGTTAAATTGAAACACACTATGGTGTATCGACTTTTCAATATGAATTGTGACTTATACAGGATGTCCCAAAAATGTAGGTCCTTGAAAAGGATGATTTCTGAGGTCATTTGAACTTCAGAAATCACCCCTCTTAGGGAAGTAGCATTTTGCAAAATTTTCACTTTAATTGAAATCATCATTATTACTATTAAAGTATTTATTACCCAATGAAATAATTTAATCTTTTAGTAACAAAGTGCTACATGGTTAATTCTGTAACCGTGGAAATGAACTAATGTTTGTTCACATGTTGTCATCCACCGTGCTGATTATCATCCTGTTTATTACCAATAGATCACGCATCGGTGAAATCGTGAAAATTCATCCCGTAAGCAGGAATTAATGTAAACGCTTTGATAAGCCATTCGGATTAGCGACGGGAAATATAAAATTTGTGTTATTTCAATTTGAATTGTTAATGAGGTTGATCATTTAATCTACGCAAACATTAAAGCTTGCAAAAATCTGAGATCTTAACGTACAGGGATTTAATGCGAAACAAATAATATTAACGAAACAAAAATTTGGTTATTATCGCTGTAAAACACAGCTGATCGTGTTGTTTGTACAGGGTGTCCCAAAATCAAAATATCTTCTAAACTAATGATTTTTTCCCATAAGTGATTCAATACTTTTCTGTTGGGAATAACAAATAGAATAAAAAATATAGGATTCCATTTAAAAAACAAAGTTGAGATTTTCGACTGGGTCGATTTAAATGGGACACCCTGTATGTGCTTGTCAAATTTCGGCACAACCTAATATAATTTATTTTCAACTGTTACAATGCTGCTATAATTATGCACCATAGTGTATTTATTTATACATATCTGTTCTAGTTAATAATTTAATTTTGCTACAACTTTTATATCGCACTGGAATAAGTGTGTTTATTTATACTTATACTTATTTCGTCTAGTTAATGATTGAATTTCGCTGCAAGTTTGATATCGCAGTGGAATAAGGTTGTTAGTAACAGGTAAATAATATTACACCGCGTTATGCAAGCTGTTGCATAATCAATCAATTTCTTCGCGGAGTTTAGCATTCATGAAGTAACAACAAAGTATCGCGACAAACCGCGGACGCCGTTCATTGTAATCTGTAATTTAAATTAGCACGTACCTTGATTTAAAAAAAATAACAGACAGAAAGTTCCGAAGTGCTCGCTCCTTATTCGAAAAGTTTTGTTCGGCCGGGGAAACTCGAGCCACATCTCTGCTGATAATATTTGATCAAACGCTTGCGCGAGCTCCCTGTATATTTTCAGAATATTCAATGGCGCCGTGGCTAGAATAAATGCCGGGACTTTGGTGGCTGGTGGCCCGTTGCTTTCCGCGTTCCCCTGAAAGTGCATATTCATAGTTAACCTAGCTTGAGTACGACCATCCTTTCAGCGTGTAAAATAAAATTATTGCTCGGTCGGCGGTCGACGTATTTTAAAATAAACAGAGACTACAACTGGGTGATCGTTACTGCAAGTGGCAGCTATGGGAAAAAGAGAGAGAGAGAGAGAGCACACGATACGGAACAATGCAAAAGGAAAATACAATGTTGGGGGCGGGGAGGGGAAACGGTGAAATGCATTTTCTCCTTGTAGGTGCTCGACAACAGTGTCCTACGGCACTCGAGAGCTTTTAGAGAGATATATGCTCGCAGCTAATTCCCGAGACGATCCTTTCTAACCTATCAGGTGAATTCTTGCGGAAAATACGAAGCCGTGCGCCTACGGTATTCGAAAGCAAATCTGCGAGAGCCCTGGCGTACTCCATTGAGGGCCGATGAATGGTAATTTTAATGCGTAATCGTTCCTCTTCGTTCTGATGAATCGAAATTCTGAACCGTACCGACGCGAAAGTCGGTTAATGCTTGAATAATTTACCGTGAATCAGAGTAACCATGCCCTGGTATTTGACGATCGCTGCTTTTAACTAGCACCGGCATTAACTCACGAATTTTTAATTGTGGCCGGTATTATCTTGGTGTTAATTATTCGAACATTTATACTAGAACGATATACAGTCGCGGTCAAAATAATAGAGCCGGTCAGCAAATTAAGTTGAATAACGTTGTCGAAACTCACCTTCATGATTAGTTTGCACTATGTAATGAGAGAATTAACACCTTCTTGAAGAAACAATAGTGACTTGATTCACAATTTGAAACATACTGACAATTACCGATACATGCGCCACATGTGGGATTACGGGGAACTAAAGAAATAGTCGGCCATTTTGATTTTATCGTAGATGCCTCTATTATTTTGGTCGCCACTGGCGCCACTGTATAAAAGAAACACACGACAGTCGGGTTGCTTGACGTTGAAGTAAACTTTTCTATTTAAAAGTGAAATTATACAATAAATATACAAGTATAAAAGTAACAGGCACGTTACTTACTAAAATGACAACAAGAACGGGGAACTCGAGGTACGTTTTTGTCGAAAATATTACACATTTAAACGACTGTAGAAACATTGAACAATTTTTCTCGTGATTGAATCCACTGCAAATTTCAAGATTAAAGCTTCCTCTGTGAAACGAGTACTTCAAACTAGATGTACGATCTTTCTTAATTTAGAAAAGAATAAATGATATTCGCTCAAATCTGAACTTAAGGTCTGCAAATTAATTTGAATAACCTTGTCGAAACTCACCTTCAAGATATGTTTGAACTAATAAGAGTAAAAAAACCTTGTGGACGAAACAATAGTGTCTTGATTCACAATTTGAAATATTTTGACAATTACCGATATATGCGCCATATGTGGGATTACGGGGAACTAAAGAAATAGTCGGCCATTTTGATTCTATCATAGAAGCCTCTATTATTTTGGTCGCCACTGGCGCCACTGTATAAAAGAAACACACGACAGTCGGGTTGCTTGACGTTGAAGTAAACTTTTCTATTTAAGAGTGAAATTATACAATAAATATACAAGTATAAAAGTAATAGGCACGTTACTTACTAAAATGACAACAAGAACGGGGAACTCGAGGTACGTTTTTTGTCGAAAATATTACACATTTAAACGTCTGTGAAAACATTGAACAATTTTTCTTGTGATTGAATCCACCGCAGATTTGAAGATTAAGATTTTTAGTCCAGAAAAGAATAAATGACATTCTAAAGAACATTCTAAGAAAATAATCTGCCTGTATTGCACGAAACATACGCTAGATAGAATTGTCTTTCTTCTAATAATAATTTTAATAGGCTGGAGATAATATATTCATGTTCTTATATTCTTATTATTTTGTTACTACTATAAATTGAACCCACCCACTTTTGACATAAATGCATAAAATCCGCTGTTTATTAACCATCAATTTTGCATGACGAAAGACATCCCTCTTGAATTGGAATTTTACGATCTGCTACTTAGTTATTGAACACGTTTTAGTAGAATATCCTGAACTTACGAACGTCATAAGGCGACGTAATATTCAAGAAGACCTGAAAACGAACTTAACCTCTACAATGTAGATGGTAGTCTCGCCCGCATAAATTACTCTGTGCGAAACTCGAGATACTGAAAGTGTTTAATCGCCATACGTGGGAATGAATTTCTATTGTTAACCCTCATACGTTCCCAAAAGATAATTGTTTTAAATATATCCGAGGAACTCACGAAGGTTAGAAATTTATCTTGATATTTTTATATGTACATTTAATATTTTCTTTTCGTTTTTGAACATCTGTGTGCACTGAGATAAAATGAAAGAATCTGAGCAATCATACTTTCTTTGAAAGAAATCGTCAGGCAAGGGGCTTGCGAACGTTCTCACAGACATTGCTCACTTAAACGGATTTTTATGGAATTATGAATTTTTGTTGTCTGATTTTTACAGATTAAAATGAAATAGAAATTAATTGCCCCTATTGCATGTACCATTCAGTTCGAAATAAAATAAAAATCGTACTGTGTGTCACTAAATATTATTCGATGGAATAATCTGCGGTATAGTAATAACTTTACTTACTTTTAACTCTTTTGAAAACTGTTTATTTATTTCTTTCTGTTTTAAAAACTTTTTATGCATTTCCACTGTGTGAAAACTATTTTTATTTTCAATGTGAAAACCATCTATGTATTTTCAATTCGACACATAACTTTGCCCACAGTGTTTTTCGTTAATAGCTTCTTAACAAACTCGCTGAGAACATTTTCGCAAAGGAAAAAATTACTTGAAACGACCTCAGGAACCACCCTTATTACATTGGGACACCCTCTAGAACTACAGTACTGTGAAAATATCTGCCAGACCAATAGATTTCATAAAACTACGATCGTATTACATTTCGAGAAATTGAATTCGGTCTTTTCCGAGTGGCCGTCGTATGATCCTAGAGTTGGAAACTTTTTAGGAAAAAAGTTGAGCATACGAACGATTCGTTGCAACGAATTACGTAGAAAAGCGGTTGCTGGGAATTCGGATTTTTACTGGATGCTTTCAGACATGCTTCTTGAGCATGCACTCAATGCCTCGGCAGAATGCAAGTTCTCTTCTATATTCGCTGTAGCGCTTTCAGTTTCCCCCTCTCTCTGCACGATAGAGCGAACATAAAGAATTCGATCCATGAAACATGTAACTTGCCAACATTCTTGAACGACGGGTCGTCTTGTTCTGCCGATAAACTTTTGTTACCATCCGCGTATCGTCGTGTATTGCTAAAATTATCGTATTCGCCAAAACTTACCTACAGTGTGTGTGTATGTATGACATGATCTATCTGGAAGCGTGTTAACGTCTCGAACAGTATGAATTCTTTATGCAAGATAGAAATGTTCACCATTGAATGTGGGAAGCAGAAGTAAAGATTGATTTTATCCCATTTATTTCTATGTTACAATGAAATGAGTTGGAAAATGGTGGAGGATAGTGTTGATGATCGGTAAACTGCGGATTTGATGCATTTATGACAAAAATGGGTGGACGTAATTTAAAACAGTAAAAACATTAAGAAAATTTAAGAAACGTCCATATGTTATATTCAATAAATTACACCTGTTAAAGATGGAAAGAATTTTTTATATGCTTGCTGTGTCTTGTAATTAACGAAGAAAATTTTTATTTTGCATTGATTGTTAGAAGCAGGAATAACATAAAAATTGATTTCATCCGTTTCACGTCTTTGTTACATTAAAAACAGTATTAAAATGTTCTTATATTTTCCTAATCTTTTATTGTTTTATATTTCATCCAACCAATTTTTTCATAAATACATAAATATCCGCAGTCTAATTACCATGTATATAAAAATTTAAATACAGTGTGTGTGTGATTTATCTGGAAGCATGTGAACATCTCGAAAATTTTTGGGTTCAACTTTGTAGAGTTTTCAGGGGCAAATATAATGCTAATTTTGATTTAACCTTGCGATGACCTTGAACAGATTTATAATTATTATTTTACCTAAAAAAATTTGAGAACTGGTTGAACTGGTTTTCTGAAAACACTGAAATTCGAAAATGGCTTCTTATTTTCAAAAATTTGTTTTTTATAAATTGCAATATTTAATAGGTTTAAATTTAGTTGATTCTCCGAATGCCTTCTAAAAGTGCGTCAAACGTTTCTTCCTCGATTTCTGACCGGTTATTTTCGAATGTATAGAAAAAGCTTCGACTTTATTGGGCATTACAGATGTATCTACAGGATCACAAAAAATCGTGGAATTTCTGCGAGGACGTAAAATATAAATTCCGTTTCGGCATTCGGCAGTCGTAAAAACGAGATTTGTAAAATATTCATGGAATCGAATCTGCGGAATAAAACGATTCGCTCGCGTGTCCAAGGATATTTCACTTATTTTTCTTGGCTGATATCGTGCCGAAGCTTTAAACTGCACGAATGTAATTGCAGTTGTGAAACGTGACGCTTATAAAGGGATTCGGATTGTGGAGGATTAAACAGAGCGCGATGACGGATTTACGTTTATTTAAACATGGAACGAAACAATTTAGATAAGCGTATGTAAGATGGAAAAGCGAAACATGAAACAACTCTTTGTTACACAAAATTGTTTTCGTGTAATATACCGGGTGAATCACCAGTCGTGATCAGTAGAGGTTATTAGCAGTCCGATCGAAAATGTTTTCATCAGATATACCATGGTTTCGAGAGAGCTTTCACGTGACTATAGCAGATCTTTGGTGAAAAAGCAATTTTTTTTGTTTTTTTTGTTTAGAATTTGTGGTTCACCCTGTATAAACACTATTTATTTAATAGTAAACAACTAATTGAATATGACTTTCTTTTTAAATTCCAGTTTATTCGTATGATAATTGCAACTTTACTGCATTAAAAAAAGAAATAAAAATTATTTATTGATTATTATTGAGATTATTATTAAACTGTCGATCTTTATACAGATTTCAGCACTAAATTTCGGATTCTTAAAAAATTTCCGATAAAGGCTATCCCAAAAATATCATCTCTTTAAATGGGGTAGTTCCTGAGCGGATTTCAAGTAACTTTTTCCTTTGCAAAAATTTCCGTCTCGGCTTTGCAAAAGAGTTATTAAAGAAAAACACGGACTAATCAGAGTGCGATTACTGTGGGCGGAGTCTGGCGCGACCAACCGCAACGCCACGCTCAGCGGGGCGTGTCGCCGGGGCCAAGTCCTTGATTTTTGTTAATAACTCCTGAACAAAGCCACGGAGATCATTTTCGTAAAGGAAAAAGTTTCTACAAATGACCTTGGGAACCATCCCTTCAAAATTTAACGTTTAAATACTTTTTGGATCCGCTGTACGTAAGGAACACGATGTATAAATCATCATTGTCTAAAAACATTGTTACTAACGTTAAACAATCTTTGTTTTTCCTTCAATTCGGTTATCTTGTTTGAAAGTGTTTTGCTTGAAGCGATTCTTTTCCATAGAATCCGGCCTTTTAGCGACGAGTCTGTGTCCCATCGAGGGCGCTTCTCCTGAAATATTTCCGAGACAAGGCGCACATTATTTCCGCGATAAATTCGCTCTACTTAGGTCGACTATAATCATACATTTCTCCGCAGACTCTCAGGTGCGACGCTCGCGAGCTTATCGCATCCGAGGATCTTGAAGGAGGAAATGCGACTCTCTCCATTTAGCCTCTGTTTCGCCCCCTTCATCCCTGTTTCGCTCCTCTCGCCCTCCTTCAAAGAGGGTGACATGCCCTCAAAAGGTTCCTCGCGTATACTTAAACTAGGATCCAATTAGAGGAGATAGAGAGTTACGCGTCTCGTGTTTCAGGACACTTGTCTTTTAACTACCATTTTTTTTATAAAGGGGTGCTAATTAATCTGATGACCAGGCTATAGATTGCCTTGCTTCTCTAAGTACCGGACATATAAGGATTCTCTTAAAATTGGACCAATTCACCTGACTTTCTTTTCAACCAATGGAAGCATTGATTTACTAAATGACTTCAAAAGTTACCGACTGTGTGTGTGTGTATGTGAGACATGGTTTATCTGGAAGCGCGTAAGCATCTCGAAAAATACGAATGATACGAAAAAAGTTTTTCGGACGAACGTTGTTGGGTTTTCAGGGGCAAGTATGATGCTAATTTTCACTTGATCTTGCGACGACCTTGAACGGATTTATAATGATCGAGTTACAATTTTTAAACGGGAAACTCTATTTTTTTAGAGAGGTTCTTATACAGAGAACTCTGTACGTCTATGTCCGCGACCATTTCTGTGTACGTTTATTATGTTACAATTATTATGTTTATCAAAACTTAGTAGTCTGAACCACTACTAATCCAATTACAAAACTTCGTTACATTTCATTACTTTATTATGGGACTTCGACCAACTTATTTGTCGAATTTTTTTGATTAAGATCACACTAAAGACGATTTAATTTCAACTGTATTTAGTGGTTTAATTCACGGTATGAACACACATTACGCTTCACATGTGGGTACAGTACATATGCGCCAAATTATATCTTGTTCGGTATCATTTTAATCAGACAAATGTCACAAATATGTTGGCAAAATTTCATTAAAAATAAGTAAAAACAAACAAGTTTCATTTATTGCTTGAAGCGGTCTCATCGGTACGCTATTTTTTGCTGCGCTTCGGTCGCGCGCGTTCACCGTTTACACGCGCTATCCTTTTCTACGTTCGGCTCGGTCTTTGAAGCACAAAAAATAGTGCCTCTCTACAAACTATGCAAACGAACCTCCCCGAGGCCGTTGCGTCCATCGAATATTTACTGTACAATCAAGAGACTTGATATTTGTAGATGATACATTGAGTACACAAAATTGCGTCTGTGTAATGTCACTGCTAAAAATCGGGTATTTCATATGCAACAATCTAATAGATTAGTTACGGGAACGTGTAAGGAGCATCTCGGGGAAGTTACGTGAGCCTCCGGATTAGCGGAACTTTTACGTGGCCGGAGGCTCACCTGTTACCGCAACAAAGTGAGACCGTGTCTTTCAGACACGTATTTCAGTTTAGAGGTCAATAACGTGATGCACTCGATGCGCCGGGATCGTTATGCGCATCTGCTGCGCGCCCGTAATGACACTGTCCGTCGGATAACACACGTAACTGTTCTGCTTAAATGATCGATGCGCGAGCTATGCTATCGCTTTAATCGCTTATCTAAACTCGCCTGGCTGTCCCATTGATTTGGCTCTTGCGAGCACTCAGCCGCCCTTCGGCATCGATCCTTCTCCCTCTTCACCACTCTTCTGTGCAAGAGTGCATCGAGAACGCCTGGTCTTAAACACCTTTGTTTGGCCATTCACTTTTTCTAGAAGCCCCCCAGCGTATGTGTGAATGAGTCTAGATCACTCCCCTGATATACCATCCAGAATTACTTCGTTCAATCCGAGGCGATGACTCACGATGCATTGTTACCGTTGTTATTAATTTGGTGTACGACAACAGCGCAGGTATACAATCAAGGGAACAATAACGGGTGTCCACCTTTTTAGATCAATATTTTACTAGCCATTTTTCGCAAAATAACAAGCGTATACAAGGTGTCCACCTTTTTAGATCAATATTTTTCTAGCCATTTTCACGTGTTACCCCCAGAACATCTTCTTTATTTTACAAATAGTTTTCAAGGTTATCAATGGTTTTTTTTTAGACTACATATATATTTTCGTGTTGCATCGCGTAGCTCACAAAACAAATATATTCAAATATGTACCTATTGTGACATCATCTTCAAATGACCTTGAAAAATTGTTTTAAAAGGACTGTATATATTCATGTTCTTTGATGGATAATACACAGTTCTCTGACAAACAATTTTTTATACAAACACAAACATAGAGCGATTCAGAGAATTATTTACAAAATTTGAGAATGTTTTGTTGAACGTTCCATGAACAGTTTATAAAGTTGTACCGAAAATATGTAAAGGTGTAAATAAATAATCCCCGAATGAAATCGGTCTACTAAAGGATAAATTTAATAATCTGATTTCGCAATGATAATGCGATCTTTGTTCTACAAATTGGTTAAATGAAAGTGGTTTGATATCGAGGGATTTTTGTAGAGTAAAATTATTAATCCCCTTTCAATTATTAAACTGAAACAGAGACGAATAAATCTGCTCTTTATCGGAAGAACTGTTACGATAATTATCGTTCACAGCACAAAATGCTGTGATCATCGCAATTTCATTTTAATCCGTTTCCATTATCTTATCCGTCACGTCTGTTTTTAAACGAATATTACCAAAAAAATTGATTCATTTGTAGATACATTTGTAATGACAATGACGGATTTCTAATGCTCATCTTGTTTTAAAAATATAAATTTTTAGGTTAAACTTGCGTTTAAAACACAGTGGTTTTTTTTACAATTTACGGAACAACATCAATTAATTTTTTCACTTGATACTACCTCTGGCAGAAAATATTCAATCAAAATCGTGAATGTGATATTTACTGGATAAAAATGATATGAAAACTAATGATTTTTTAGAATAGTAATATTAAAATGATCAATTGTTTTGCTTTTTACAAAATATAAAATAAGAAATTTAAATATCATGCAACAGACCAATTTTTGATATTTCCAACAGTGAAGATACTAACTTATTTTTGACAAAAATACATATATTCCGCATTTGAAAAACCATCCAGTGCTGGAGTTATTACTAGATATTCTGTCCAAAGAATATTGTACTAAATGTTGGATAACCGAGTTCTAATTAAATCTATTTCTGCTCCTTCTCTTGTTCACTGCTTCACCGCGACGCGACGCCATCACTTCGCTCGTGTTTTTCGTTAATAACTCCTTAACGAAGCCGCGTAGAACATTTTCGCAAAGGAAAAAGATTCTACAAACTATATAGATTATTGTTAAAATGATCATTAAAATATAAAAATTCAAAAATAAAATTACGACATTTATCCATAGGCTCATTACGAGTTGCCTCAAAAATAGCATAAATATCTCAATTTTATCTTTGAATTTCCAACCCAATAATTAGGTCGCAGCAATTTTTACGTTTCGGTATTTACAGATAAAAAGCATATAAGCATAAGGTATTTGGGCGTACAGACCAAAAATGGAGGGATATTTGCGCGTAATTAATACGCGGTTAAACATCCCAAATAGAGCACTGGTTATCCGTAACTTTTGACATCGCCGCAGAGATATTAAACGCGACCGGGTGTGTTCGGAAATTTTAAATACACACAGTTTCTGACGTGTGTACGGCCATCCGTAATGTTCTCGAGATAACTCCTGTGACAGCGGCTTTACAAAAGTCACGTTATAATACGACTTTACATGCAGATACGGGCCCTTCAATTTTGCAACATGCGCAACAAACAAATTTCAATGTACCGGGACACAACGGCCATTTAATAACGCGAGCTGGTTTCTGTGTCGAGACTTTTTCAATTTGCATGGCACGCATTTTCGTACAATTACCCGGGAACCATTGTTTAACAAATAAAAAGGTACAGCAGACATTTGTCAATTTAAACCGGTTCACACTAACGACGGATATTCTGGTTTGACGTTATCTACGGGGCTGGTCGCAAATAATTTCGAAACCATTTTTATAGAGGACGAGTCTCCTATGACTATAAAACATTTTCGAAGCCGTTATTGTAACAAAAAATTGTTTCAAACACAAGTTGAGAGTGGCCAACATAGTTTGGCGAAAGTACTTTTTTTATCGGTCCCAGCGTAGGGAACTTTTTTAAATGGAGGGATGTATTTTTTAATGCACTAGTCAACGGAGTTTGAAATTAATGGTTTCTAGGTATAATTAATTTAATAATATTTTATAAAGAATTACGAAGATGCTGATTACTGGACTTCGGATTTTATACAATGATTATAAAAATTAATATATGTTACTTACAATGATCCGCAGTCCTAGTGATCGTATAAAATAATATCTTACACCAAACCATTCAACTTTTGTCTGAAACATTTCTCGATATAATTAATAATTTGATTTAATTATATCAACAATAGTCAAAGAAATTAATTTACTAAAATAAAAACCGAGAAGTCGAAGCAATTTATTTAATAAAGCGAAAATAGGGAAGTTTAGATATAGATTTTATAATTTATTCTTCTATTTCGCAGATTGTAAGCTTGTATATCTATTAGCGCAAAAATTAATGATTAAGTTTGGCAAAATGTTTGCATTGATTGCAAGACACAGGGGCCAAATAGAAATATCTTTCTTCATTTAATTGTCTTATTAAGCTGAAATTAATACAGTGATCTCCTTAAATCTTCTTAATTGATCCATTGCTTTAAATTGTACGTGACCATTTTCGTCATAAATGCACAAAATCTAGCCAAGACAGTCAACAATATCCGAAGTTAATATCATGATCTGTACAAGTTCAAATAGTTGCGATATCATTCGACCTAATATCGAAAATGCGAGTGTCATTTTACCACGGCACTACTTCCGCTTCATTTGCATCGATTTCTATGTATAAATCCAGCCGCATTGGCGTAACACAACCATCGATCATTTCCGACACATGAAATCCTTTTGGGATATACACCGGTTGTAGAGTTTCACTGGTCTCAACATATTCCTTCGCCCTGTTTCGCTGAACTCGTTGCGATAACGTATTGATGCATCGTACGTGACGTCACAGTGTGGTGAGTATAGCAATTCGAAGAAGAGGGCCACTATGTCCCCTGTACGTTACAAACAATTTCTAATGTTCCTGCTTTTTGTGGTACAGTAAAGTCGCGTTATTTCTCAGCTACCCCCTCCACTGAGGGGCAACACAGCAGGGTCCACGAAACTCGAGCTGCCTCGGTCTCCGAGCAATGTATACTTGTCGCGCAGTATAAATCACTACTGATCCAATTACAAAACTTTTGTATTGTTCGTTATTTCATTATGGGACTTTCAGTAACTTATTTGTGATTTTATTTTTATTAAAATGACACTAAACACGATATACTTTCAACTGTATTTAGTGATTTAATTGATGTTGAAAGTTTCGGGCGCAAGGAAAAACAGCGAGATCCGTGTTTACATTCTGTCCTTTTCTACGTTCGGCTTCCTTTGTACTTTCGGCGCGGTACACTCAGTCATAAAAAATAGTATCCCTACACGATATTTCTCCGTGCAGAACAGCCGTTTGCAAACTAATGCGACTCTACTGTAACTACTGATCATTGCTTATAAGTTTGTTGACTGAAAAATTAGGTAATTTCTGCTAAATGAAATTAATTTAACCTAATCTCCCTTGAGGACTTTCGAAAAATAGTTTTGGAGAAGAAACTTACAAATTGAGAGAATCATAATCTGTAAAAGCAACGAAATGTGCTGAAAATTTAGAAAAGTTTAAATATAATTTGGCTATGACATGAAAACCACGTGCGTGCTGTAAAAATTAGAAATATTTTTACAGAGTACATTTAGGAGACCAATCTAAATTTTGATTCCATCAGAAGATGAAGCAAATTGTTTATTAAAATTTGCAACCACACGATCACGAGGTAACTTTCATTTTAAAATCTTTGTTATGAGTTTATAAAATTTATAAGGCATTTCTGAATAACATTTAGGAGAAAAATCTAAATTTTTATTGCACCAAAAGTTGAAGCCAATTGTTTATTGAAATTTGCAACCACACGATCACGAGGTAACTTTCATTTTAAAATGTTTGTTAACAGTTTATAAAAATAAGGTATTTCTATAAAACAGCAAATATATTATAATATAATGATAATGATAAAAATGTTATTCTAAATAAAATGCATATACTTTGTAACATGTAGAATTTCTAGATGGAGATTAATGTACTCGTTAGATTATACCAAACACAAGTTCTAGGCGCAGATACTATGGGCTGCAATTATTTGTATCTTGCACCTTCCTTCAAACTTTTCTAACGTGTTTTATACTTCGCGTTTTACGAAGTCTGAAAACTAATAATGCGGTTACGAAGATTATATTCCACTAGTTCTTTACTCCGTTGGAAAAGTTAGTCAGAAGTTTTAGTAGCAACCTAAGCTGGATAGAGGCTCCATATTGTATCTGAAATCATAAATTGAAAGGAAAAAGACATTCGAAACTTCCTTATTAGTTTTAAACTCCTTTTTTAGACTTTTCTGAGAGCTTACGAGATGACACCCTGTATAAAAATTTCCAAAAATGTAGATCACAAAACGTTAAGTAGATTTTATTGCACATTTTGCTTATTACAGTGTAAAATTTCATCAATCTCCAAAAAATAGTAATTTATAGTTGGATTTTCAGTGAAACATAATTTTATCATTTTTACATGTACTTCGTGTTTAATAACATGACGTGAAATATTTATGGTTGTCTCGTACATCGCAGTACCGAAATGTGTGTATGTCGTTACATTAAAGAAATAAATTTCTAATTGTATCGTTAGCATCAGTGAAAACAGTCTGAATAAGATTATCACAGAAAAATTTATAAAAATGTTAAAAAAGAGACTTACTGTTTATTGTAAAATCATCATAAAAACTGAAGAACTTCTATTAACGAAATCTGTGTCTGAATAATATTATTGATCAAATGTAAAAACATGCAAAAACAAAACAGAAGACTTTGAATTTTCACAGTAAAAATATTGTAAATACGGAATTTTTATTAACAAAATCTGTATCTGAATGAGATTGATAAAATGTGAAAATAAGCAAAGACAAGATTTATATTATAAATTGATGTATTATATTATAGAAAGTAAGAAATTTTTATTAACGATTTTATATTAACGAAATTTCTGGCGTTGATAAATATTTATGAAGACTTATTTGCGATCTCGGATAAAATTTTTTAATCTCTCTTTTTGGCACGATCTTGCATTACCTCGATAGTCCCTTTCTTTTATATATTTCTGCGAGATTTCCATTGTTGTGATATGATCAAACTTTCATGAATGGACTGCGAAACGTCTAACCTACACGTCGAGGCAAAACTTTTGTCTGGTCAATGACTTCGGATGGGAATGTTTCTGCTGCTCGAGCCTGCCGGATCAATAACGTAATATTTTCAGGTCTGCCACTCGTGAAAATTATGCCCAGTAATTGTTTCTACAACAGATATTGTCATTAAATGTGGTATTACTCAATAAATAAAAATGAAATGTACTCTATTTTTTGAATATGCAATTGTTTTTAAAAACTACTCTATTGAAACGTTAATCAGTTTATTTAAACAAATGACTGCTCGACATTAAAAATTTATATTTTGTAAAATGCTACAAAAATATGAATAAATGATATAATAAATGCATTCTTTCTTTTTATAGAAGTTTAAAGAATTATTTTATCGACATGTATTAAGTAGAATATTCTTAAAAATTATTTGATTAAAATACATAAAATACTATGAATTATCTTTAAAAATTTAGGATTGGTCAATACTTTTCCCTTATTAAATTCTGTATAATGTGTTTTATAATATTCAGCATTTATCAAAATCATTTCATTATTATTAATAATATACAAAATAGCACAGACTATTCTGCTCCAACTATGCGGGTTATGATTTCTGATATGAGTCCCAGGTTCTAATAAAAAACCATAAACTTTTGCACTCGCGAAATAATTACTAAACCATCAGGTTCCAGTATTAATCAATGCTAATCTACTCATTAATTATGTATAAATCTGTCGTTGTGGGCAGACGAGAAAACCGCTTGCTGGCCTTCCAAACACATTACCATACGGAACGCTCGCGAAAATCGAGCAAAAGTGCTCGAAAAATTCCGGCTGCTTTCGGATGCAGCCAGTGAACTGGAACACCGCCATTTTAAACAAATCCGCAGGACTTTAAGTTCGACATTGCAGCACAACAACGTAACTATACAGCACATTACAACTTAATGGAACGCTTGTAAATTGTGCAAGATGCACAAAGAAAGAAACGTGCAGCCGGTCTCCGAAAGTTTATATACAGGGTGTCTCACAAGGTATTACCACCTTGATTTACGTCATCATTATCATTATTCGGAGAGCCACTTCGGCAGGCATGATACTTTATTCAACGCCGACGATGTTGTCCGGTCGGCCAGTAAGAACGTTATCATTGATGTATGAACTCCGAGATCGCATCATCATTACGGACAACGCGGCGGGTGGTTTTGTAGGGACGCGTTGCCCAAAATTGTGTTTAAAATTTCATACAACTCCCTTTCACCTAGGTAACGTGAGAGTACGTATAGTAAAATTTCTGTGATCACAGCAAGCGGTTGTTTATGTTCACGTGTTCATTCGTTGGCTCTCAAAGGGGGTCTTCCAAATGGTTAGCAGCTTTTGAAATGATGCTCCGAAGTGGGGTCTGTAGTAACGTAGAACTCCAGACTTTGGTGGTTAGCTAGTTAAGGCTAGCTGTATACGAAATATTTATGTTATTATTATTAACGATTAGTGGTGGAACCAGTTCACTGGTAGCGGGGAAACCGGTGCATTACTAGTGGAGGGACCGGTGAATTTATAGTGAGGAAACCGGCGCATTGGTAGTGCGGAAACCGGTGCACTAATAGTGGGAAAACCAGTGCATTGCTAATGGAGGAACTGGTATACTGGGAGTTTTGGGAACCGGACACTGGTAATGGTGGAATCACCGCATGGATAGCGGGGGGAACCAGTACACTGTTAGTGGGGGAATTAGTGCATTGATAGTGGTGGAACTGGAGCATTGTTGGTGCAGCAACCTGTACACTAATAGTGGGAAAACCAGTGCATTGCTAGTGGGAGAACTGGTGTACTGGGAGTTTTGGGAACCGGTACACCGGTAGTGGTGGAACCAGTGCATGGATAGTGAGGGAACTGGTACACTGGTAGTGGAGGAACTAGTGCAGTGATAGTGGAGGAGCCGGTGAATTTGTAGTGGGGAACCCGGTGCATCGGTAGAACGGGAATCGATCCACTAATAGTGGGAAAACCAGTGCATTGCTACTGGAGGAACTGGTATACTGGGTGTTTTTTGGAACCGGACACTGGTAATGGTGGACTCACTGCATGGATTGCGGGGAGAACCAGTACACTGTTAGTGGGGGAACTAGTGCATTGGTAGTGGTGGAATCAGTGCATGGATTGCGGGGGAACCGGTACACTGTTAGTGGGGGAACTAGTGCATTGATAGTGGTGGAACTGGTGCATTGGAGTGCAGCAACCGGTGCATTGCTAGTGGGAGAACTGATGTACTGGGAGTTTTGGGAACCGGTACATCGGTAGTAGTGGAACCAGTGCATGGATGGTGGGGGAAACGGTACACTGTTAGTGGAGGAACTAGTGCAGTGATAGTGGAGGAGCCGGTGAATTTGTAGTGGGGAAACCGGTGCATTGGTAGTGCGGGAATCGATCCACTAATAGTGGGAAAACCAGTGCATTGCTACTGGAGGAACTGGTAAACTGGGAGTTTTGGGAACCGGACACTGGTAATGGTGGAATCACTGCATGGATTGTGGGGGGAACCGGTACACTGTTAGTGGGGAACTAGTGCATTGATAGTGGTGGAACAGGTGCATTGGTAGTGCAGCAGCCGGTACACTAATAGTGGGAAAACCAGTGCATTGCTAGTGGGAGAATTGATGTACTGGGAGTTTTGGGAACCGGTACACCGGTAGTGGTGGAACCAGTGCATGGATGGTGGGGGAACCGGTACACTGGTAGTGAAGGAAATAGTGCAGTGATAGTGGAGGAGCCGGTGAATTTGTAGTGGGAAAACCGGTGCATTGGTAGTGCAGGAATCGATCCACTAATAGTGGGAATACCAGTGCATTGCTACTGGAGGAACTGGTATATTGGGAGTTTTGGGAACCGGACACTGGCAATGGTGGAATCACTGCATGGATTGTGGGGGAAACCGGTTCACTGTTAGTGGGGGAACTAGTGCATTGACAGTGGTGGAACTGGTGCATTGGTAGTGCAGCAACCGGTACACTAATAGTGGGAAAACCAGTGCATTGCTAGTGTGAGAAC